>JAKUCM010000026.1:0-28129 GCA_023374145.1 Lepidium sativum | reverse complement strand
TTGTCTTATTTGTAAAAATAATACAACATGTTATAAAAACTGCTGTATAAGAAGCAAGTCACTAGAATCTTTTGTTTTCTGAAGTAGTCATTAGAATCTTGTTGAATGGAATTGTGGTCAATTTGAATCACTGATTTACACTCATTATCGGTTACTCAACTATTATACATCTTTATCACCAACAAAACAAAAAAATTGAGCGACTTAGACACATAAACATAAACTTAGGACATGTTCTTGGTTGGAATCCTATTATATAAGACAAAATTTGGTTACATGCGTGCTGTTAAACTTTAATTTCTGACACAAACTTTAAAAATGCTATTGATAATTCGAATATGTTTCTATATCCATATAGTTTTGTTTCTATTTTTATAAAATATTTCCTTAGATTATAATGGTTTCTGATTAACTAAGTAGACAAGAAAATTTATAGCTTTTAAAAAAAAGAGTAAAAAACTTAAATTAAAACAGAAAGGAAAGTGTAAAATAGTCAAATTTACATTCGAAATGCCGTGACGAGTTGTGACTGAATTCATCTCCTCCCTCATGGGCCCGGTCCGAGACGATTCAGGCGAGTTGCAAGGAGAAGCAAAGGCGTCCACTTTTTTATTTCATTTTGGTTTCTTTTTAAACGTTTAATTTCATTATCTATTCCTTGTCAAAATCAACGTCTTAATTTTATTAACGTGAAAACCATACGAACCACATATTTATAATTCTAAATTAAGCAAAATTGAAGCTATACATCCTCTAATAAACACTTGCTTCAACTTGAATTTTATTATTCGATTCGGGTACGCCCAATCAACCAAGATTATATTACTTCTTAATTATGATAATGGCCATTTACATTGTGGGTTGTAATTATAAAAATACTAAAACAAGATTATACTAGTCAAAAACGATGAAAATAAATGGTTTAAATATGAAATATAAAAGCGTTGGAAATAATGGTTTAATGACCCAGTTTAGAAGACTCTTAACCAAATTTTTTCTTCATCATATCTTCGAAGTTTTTAACAGAAAAGCAGATTACATGATCCGTAGTGTTCATTATTTACTAAGAAATTGCTCATTTGTAAACAATTTGCCAAAAAATTGGGTTTCAAATCTAATATAATATAATGTATATTGAAAAAAATAAAATATTATTACTCCATAATAGTTTCAGAAACAAATTTTTCTTTTTCTTTGTTAATAGAAAAGAAAAACACAATACTTTTAATGCGTTGCACTGAAATGTCGATATCCCATGCCATAAACGCAAACGCAGATCAATCTGGTATTGGTGAAACCGGAAGTGATTACATAAAAGAAAAGTCTTGAATGAACCGGTTTATCTAACCGGTCAAAAAGGTCCACGAATATTAGATTTAGTGTTTGTTTATTGTACCTCAAGAAAGAGAAAGCTGTGTAGGTATAGGTCAACTCTATTGTCTAATTTGTTAAATAAAGTAGAAACTTTACGTAACAAAAGTCAACACCATTGGCTTGTTGCTTATTGGTCATTTTAGACCTATACGATAGTCTACTGTTTATTCTACGATATCTTTCTGTTGCATTAAGTATTAAGCCACGTATAAACTTCTTTTACATTTTTAATCATAATATTGATTCATTCATACACATTATGCTCAGAGTATCTCTGTTTTTGAAACTCGTGCAATCAATGTGCCAAAGACGCAGATCGATCGTGGTTCCAAAAGGGTCGAATTGTCATAGCAAACACAAACTAGTTGCATTGTTTTCAAGGGCTTAAAAGTATTATTCTATTAGTTTTATTATTAATCTTTTAGATATGATCTCTATATATTTGGAATAACATACCTTCCTTGCTTTACCAATTCATCAATCAAAACTTAGTCCTTTAATTTTTGAATGTAAGAGGTGGTTATATTGTAAGCTCATATATAAAACTAATAATTGATCAAAACACATAACAATAAAATCTAAAATCAATTAATAATTTTAAAAATAATTTAGTAGAAAAAATCTTTGAAATTGAAATTGAAAAAAAACATAAAGTGAAGTCAAGAGCTACTTTTTCTCGTGAATCCAAAAGATCTCCCACACTCAGTGGCAAAATAAAGTGTTTGAAGGTACAATCACTATAAGACCACAAAAACTTCACTATTTTGTGGAATTTACAAACCAAGACTCTATACTCTCTTGAGAAAACTTACTGTGTGAGAGAAAGGAAAAGAAATTGAGTGAGTGAGTCTTTTTGATCAAGAGATCAAGACTATATATAGAGTCAAGAGAGCCATGAATGACAAATCTTTGTAATTATTTCACATTATTATGAGATAATTCTCTTTAATGGAAAAATATTGTTAGAGTTACAAATTTTGTAACAACCATAGTAATTGCAATAATATTATGACTTATATTTCTTATTTAAGAAGTTCCAAAAATCTCACATATAAATAGAAATACGACACAGTAAAGAAAAAGCAACGAACTCTGTAGACGCTAAAGAAAAGAAAGACTCGATAAACATGGTAAAAAACAATTGACGAGGGTATCGACGAAAAAACTTTGTGTTTGAGCTGGTACTATTTTTTTCAACTTGAACCAGTCATAGTTAATATCTGTCGAGCTTACTTGGCCAAAAAGTGAATATGGTGTCTTGAACTTTCTAGATTTTTATGTAAACCGAGACAACAATTATAACGCAGTGTTATTTCTAGTAGAGTAGGAGGTTCTCTATTGTGGTCACTGGGGCCTTGAACTTGCCAGGTATGTTCATGAGTTAGAGAATTTTGCCTAGATAAATTCCCCAAGAAACGGCCGCATTTCACACTCACTTGGTGATTCATGGAATAGCTTTGTTTTAGGAAGTAGCATTTGCAACTCCACTGATATGTCAAAGCTATTTGATCATTACAAACATTGCTTAACCCTTGATTATGCTATTTATTGGCACGGCAATTGTCGTTAGGAATGGTAGTGTCGTGCTTTAATAACAATCTATTTGACTTAGTTGTCCCATTGAACCTATCGCCTAGGATCGCCAGTTCTATAAGTTGTGTATCTGTCATAAAGTTGTCATTGCAACATGCTTTAAACCTATTCCTTTAGACGATTTGAGCATTTGGTCTCTTGTTAGGCCTTTAGTGAATGGATATGCTAAGTTATTAGCAAACTTAATGTAATCAATTTTGATCACACCACTCGAGACCAAATGTCTAATAGTTTTGTGTCATCGACGAATATGACAAGATTTACCATTTTATAGATTATTGTGTGCTCGAGTAATGGCTGATTGACTATCATAATGTACTTTAATAACAGAGACTGGTTTTCCCCACATAGGAACGTCTTCTAAGAAATTGCATAGCCATTATGCTTCTTCTGCAACTTTGTCTAGAGCAATAAACTCTGATTCCATGGTTGATCGAGCCAACAATGTTTGTTTAGAAGATTTCCAGGATACTGCAGCCCCACATAATGTAAAGACATATCCGCTAGTGGATTGGAGTTCTTTGATACAGAAATCCAGTTTGCGTCACTGTATCCTTCCAGCACATCCGGTTCTTTACCGTAGTGCAAGCTATAACTTTTAGAATATTGTAAATAATCCAATACTCCCATTATGCCCTTCCAATGTGAATAACCAGTATTACTGGTATAACGACTCAACACATTGACAACATGTGCTAAATCTGGTATAGTACAATTAGTCAAGTACATGAGATTACCAATGACACATGCATACTCAATTTGTGAGACTGCTTCACCCGAATTTTTTGTTAGGTGAAGATGAGGGTCCATAAGAGTTTTTGCGGAACCATTTGTGTAACACTTAAAATGTTGCAGAAGTTGTTCAATGTAATGAGTTTGTGACAAAGTGTATCCATTAGAGGTACGTGTGAGCTTAATCCCGAGAATGACACTTGCAAGACCCATGTCTTTCATATCAAACTCACTACTTAGCATGTTTTCAGTTTGTTGGATTATGTTTTTGGTGCTACCGAGAATGAGCATGTCATCTACGTAGAGACACAACAAAACATATGCACTCTGAGTTTGTTTAATATAAATGCACTTATCACATTCATTGATTTGAAACTCATTTGTCATCATAACATTGTCAAATTTTTCATGCCATTGTTTTGGGTGCTTGCTTAAACCCGTATAATGATTTGACTAGACGACAAACTTTATGTTCATGTCGTGGAGCGACAAATCCTTCAGGTTGCTTCTTATAAATTTCTTCTTCTAAATCTCCATTTACAAAAACAGTTTTGACATCCATCTGATGTATACCGACTAACATATGTATCAAAGTGATTCTTGTCATCGGAGAATAGGTTTCAAGGAAATATAAGCCTATTCAAAATATAGTTCAATGTGAGCAAAGCTTCCCCCCACAGATTATGGGGTGTACCAGATTCTTGGAGCATAGCGTTCATCTCTTTAAGATTTTGGTTTTTGTGTTCCGCAATGCCATTAGATTACGGTGAATATGGAGCGGTGGTTTGATGGATAATGTCATGTTCTCAACAAAACACATTGAATGGATAATCATATTCACCTTCTATATCGCTAGTTGATGGATAATGCCATGTTTAAGTTTGTATTCTTTGAACTTTTCAAGAACTTCGCCCTTACTATGTAAAATATATACATAGCAATACTTTGTGTAATCGTCTATGAAAGTTGTAAAATATTTCGTACCACCTCAACTTGGAACTAATTTCAGGTCACACAAATCTGTGTGGATTAGTCTGAGAGGTTCAGTATTTCTATCTACTTGAGGTGATGGTGTTTTAGCGAGTTCTGCTTGAACGCATATCTCACATTTGACTTTGTTTATTGAACATTTAGGAATTAGATTTAAATTCATTAATCTTTTGATTGATTTAGAATTTATATGTCCTAAACGCATGTGTCAATTATTATAAGACTCAACCACATAAGCAAATGAATTCTTATTATTAGCCTAATCGGTTACAACAGTTTTAGAGCTTGAAGCTCCATCATTCCGGCGGACAGTCATTACACTCATTTTGACTAGTCCCCGTGTGACATAACCCTTTCCAATAAAGACCCCATTCTTCATAAGGATCAATTGAACAGAAAAAAAGTAATGTCAAAGCCATAGATGCTCATCAATGTTCCCGAGATCAAGTTCTTCCTCATGTTGGGTACATGCTTCACGTTGGAGAGAGTGACCTCCTTACCCAATGTCATCTTTAAGACTACCCTGCCAACACCTTCGATCTAGGAGTGTGAGACGTTTCCCATCAAAAGATGTTCGTCAGTGGTGTACATTTGGTAAGTACTAAACATGTCGTGGCACCCATGTCATACCACCACTCCATCAGATTTTCTTCAGCCATGTGTGCTTTAGTGACGACTGCACACAAATCCACCTCCGTGAGATTTGCTTGGTTTTTTTCTTTGAGATGGGAAAGACAATCCGTTTTTTTTGTGCCCAAGCTTCTTGCAAAAGTTTCACTTCCCAACAAATTTCTTATTGGTCTTCTTGACATCTTGGTGAGCCTTAGGTCCTAACGGTTTTTGAACACCTGTTTGACAACCATTAGAAGGCCCGACCTTTCCCTTACCTTTACGGTTATACTCGGCCATGTTGGCATTGTGCGCCATCATAAACGAGTCCTACTTCTCATGTTTCAAATATTTGTTTCGAAGCCGTGAAACCAAGTTCGGTAATGTGAGTTGCTTTTGCTTGTGATCGAGGTACCACTTGAAATCAATCCAACTTGGTGGTAACTTCTCGATCAAGCAATTAACAACGAAAATCTCACAGATTTTGATCCCCTCTTTTGCAAAGGTCATGTACAAGCATTTGAACCTCATGGACTTGTTCCATGATGAGTTTTGAATCCACCATTTTGAAGTCTAGGAATTTGAGTGTAGCAAACTTCCCAGAGCCAACACTGTAACGACTTGGACTTTGCTTCTAAAGCCTCCCAAAGGGCCTTTGAAGTTTTGTACTCTTGGAAGACCTTAAAAAGGGATCGTTCCAAGCAAGCCTTGATCTACCCATTACATAGGTAATCACTGTGGTCCCATGCGTGGATGCTAGCCTTTCTCAAGCGTGACAAAGGCATTTTGGAACCACGGGTTCTCGCACAAATAATGGTGGACCACTCCCTGGGGGTGTCAACTCATTAGTTTGTTTTGGTGCAATGGGGTTGGTGTCAAATTTGACCATATGAGTATTGTTGTTATTTGATGCCATAAGTTTCTGTTAAATAGAAAAATGAAAAGAAATTAGAAGAGGAGAAGAGGTTGATTACATAATAGAAGAAAAAATCATTTACTGGAAATTTAACAAGTAATAAACGTAAATAAAAGCAAGAGATAAAGAAAATAAATAAATTACTATTATTTGAGTGGTCTTATATTTATTTTATTTCATTTTTTATATATGTAACACAATAGATATTTAGACGAAGAACAACAAACAATACCTTACTCTATACTCTCTTGAGAAAACTTACTATGTGAGGGAGAGGAAAGAAATTGAGTGAGTGAGTTTTTTTATCAAGAGATCAAGACTATATATAGAGTCAAGACAACCATGAAGGACAAATCTTTACAATTATTTCACATTATTATGATATAATTCTCTTTAATAGAAAATTATTTTTGGAGTTACAAATTTGTTACAACCATAGTAATTGCAATAACATTATGACTTCTATTTCTTATTAAAAAGTTCCAACATATATAAGGTTACAATAATAACTTTTCAGCTTGGGATCAAGCTTTCCTTAGATTTTGGTTTCATGTATGTCTCAATTACTATTAAATTAATGTGGGTTCTCTTTGTTACAAATTACATCATGTGTATGTAACACTGATTTAATATTACAAAACAAAAATTAACTAAACAAACATAGTAAGGAGAGACTTGAAATTAACGAAAAAGTTAGAGAGCTCAACAAGTTTTTCTTTTCTTTTGTTTATCAAGAAGCTGCTTTCATTAAATTAAAAATGAGTTACAACAGCAAAAACATTAGCCATACAAGGCATAAACATAAATTGAAAATACCATAGAGAAAATCTCAAACCACTACAAGAAAACAAGTGTGTTTTGAGAGGGAAATTTGCGATGTCAAAATGGTGTCGTAAAATTGCTTTGCCTTTGCAACGTTTTTGCGATGCCAAAATCCGCATCGCAAAAGCCTAGCAAAAATGTGATGGTTAAAAAATGTCGCAAGTTTGCGAAGCCATTGCGAGTCCTTTGCGACAATCTTGCGAGGACACAAAATATGTCGCAAAAGCATCGCAAACCTGCGACACAGAATTTCCATTGTATGTTTGTGACATATTTGCGTTGGTTTTGCGTATGCCTTTTGGGACATCTCAAATCCGTAGCAGAATGTATTTTGACACCAAACAAGAAGTAATAAGAGAGAGAATCTAGTGAGAGAAAATTCTGTTTGACAAAAAAAATCCAATAAATTATAAAACGTGAAAAAATGACGTTGGAACATGAAGTGTTCACTTTACGACGATGGATGTATAATCGAAGGGATATGGAGACCGGAGAAGTGACGAAGAAATTTCGAGATGGGATGCGGGCATTTATAAATCAGGCGGCAAATAACCCATATACTCCAAATGACGGTAACATATATTGTCCATGTATAAAGTGTGGGAACAAAAAATATTTGAATATCCGATATGGTAAAAAGACACGTTTAGAATAGAGGATTTACTCCAAACTATTATGTCTGGTTTTCGCATGGGGAGGGGTATATTTTGGGTGCTGGAAGTAGTAATACGGGTGCGCAAGGTAGTCAGGAATATGCTAATAACAACTATGGTGGTAATATGTTTGAAAACTACGCTCATCTACAAGGAAATATGTCTCATGATATGGTTACAGATGCATATCATGGGAATTTTCCTAGTGATGTTGAAAATATTATGGAAGAACCTAACCCGGAAGTAAAACAATTTTATGATATGCTAGATGTTGCAAAATCAACCCATATATGAGGAATGTAGAGATGGTCTATCTAAACTGTCATTAGCATCTAGGCTGATGTCTATTAAAAGTGAAGGAAACATAAGTGAGAGAAGTATGAATCAATTTGCTGATGTGCTTAAAGAGTATTTGTCGGAAGATAATAATTCTGCTAAGAGTTATTATGAAATGCAGAAGGTAGTTGCGGGTCTAGGATTACCATCTGAAATGATTGATGTTTGTAGTGAAAATTGCATGAATTTCTGGAAAGATGATGATAAGTTGCAGGAATGTCGTTTTTGTAGAAAGCCAAGATATCATGCAACAAAGGGAATGACGTGTATCTCATACAAACGTATGTGGTACCTTCCAATCACTAATAGGTTGAAACGATTATATCAATCGGAGAAGACCTCATCTGCAATGAGATGGCATGCTGAACATAAAGTAAATGATGGGGAGGTTACACATCCTTCAAATGCAAAGGCTTAGAAACATTTTCAAACGGTATATTTTGACTTCGCTAAAGAGTCTAGGAATGTGTATCTAGGTTTATGCACTGATGGATTTAGCCCATTTGGTTTATTTGGTAGATAATATTCTCTATGGCCTGTCATATTGACACCGTATAATCTTCCACCGGATATGTGCATGCAAAGAGAATTTTTGGTTTATGACTATTCTAGTGCCAGGTCCTAGTCATCCGGAGCGTTCCCTTGATGTGTTCCCGCAACCTCTGATACATGAGCTTAAACAACTATGGTATAGGGGTATTTGCACATTCGATTACTCGCACAAGCAAAATTTCAACATGCGCGCTGTTTTATTGTGGACAATAAGTGATTTCCCGGCGTATGGTATGTTATCAGGATGGACGACACATGGAAGGTTATCTTGTCCATATTGTATGGGTTGGTTAGATGCATTTCAATTAAAGCATGATAAGAAATCATGTTTGTTCGATTGTCATCGTCGGTTTCTGTTCATGCATCATCCATACAGAAGGAACAAGAAATTGTTCACGAAAAACAAGGTTGTGCGTGTTCCTCCCCCAACACACATGTCAGACAGTGAAATGTTGGAGCAAATAGATCTTTATGGTGCTCAGGAAACATGTGAATGTGGGGGTAATTGGCACATTCTAGGAAACATGTCTGACGGATATGGTGACTCTCAGAATTGGCACAAGAAAAGTATCTTTTGGGAACTCCCATATTGAAAAGATCGCTTACTATGGCACAATCTGGATCCGATGCACATTGTTAAAAACTTTTTTGACAACATTATGAACACGATTTTAAATGTGCAGGGCAAGAGTAAAGATAATCTCAAAGCCAGGTTGAAGTTGGCCGAAATATATGCAAGACCCGAATTACATATCATGATGGATGGAAAGCAACCGATTCCGATATTCCGTTTGTCAGGAGAAGCTTAACAAACATTGTTTAGATGGATTGCATCCGATGTTAAGTTTCCGGATGGTTACATGTCTAAATTCGCAAGGTGTATAGAACAAGGGAAAAAAACATCGGGTATGAAGAGTCACGATTGTCATGTATTCATGCAGTGACTTATTTCTTTTGCATTACTTAAGCTGCTTCCTACTGTTGTCCATGAATCAATAGCCGGTAAATGGTTTTATAGTTTTGATTTGTCTAATTGGTGTAATTATAAAAGTGATTTACTTATAAAAGTGATTTGTCTAATATGTAGGGATCGGTGGATTTTTTAGGGATCTTTGTACACGAACACTAACAGTGGATGGCATAGCTCGATTAGAAAGTAACATTCCAGTGTTGCTTTGTAACTTGGAAAAAATCTTTTCTCCTGCATTTTTTGACGTGATAGAACATCTTCCTATCCACCTACCACACAAAGCAGCTCTCGGTGGGCCCGTTCAATTTAGATGGATGTACCTATGCCTTAATGGTTGCATGAGATTGTTGATGATCATATTACCAGAATCGTAACGGCTCCAATGTATTTCACTCGCGGATATACTTTTCATACATACGACCATGGTTCCAATAAATCAACGGCAAATTACGGGATTCATGTGCCTGGTGAAACTGACTTCTATGGCGTTTTGAACAAAATTATAGAAGTCACATATCCTGGAGTAATTGGATTGCGATGCGTTTTGTTCCAATGTCATTGGAACAATACGACGGCCGGTCGAGGAGTTAGGACTAATAACTTAGGGGTAACAGACGTTAATGGAAGCCTGACGTATTCCAAGTTTGACCCATTTATTCTAGCATGTCAGGCAGAACAAGTGTGTTTTATTCCATATCCTCGTATAAGGCAAAGGCGTGAGAAGTGGCTTTCTGTTATAAAATTGAATCCAAGAGGTCGTATAATGGTGGAAGCCGATGATGTGGTAATGCAACAAAAAAGATCATCAGAACTCGCTATAGTTGTTGAGTCCACAGAACAAATCATACATGCACAACAAGAAGTATCTTATTGTATTTGTAAAACCGAAAATCTTGTTTTTAAAAATATTTTAAAATAGATGCAATAGCCCTGCGACGCTCTTGCGACACCACATTTTGCAACATGCTTGCTATGCGGCATATGAAACATCGCAATTCCATAGCAAGGTCTCCTTTTTTCCCTATAAATAACCCTCCATGTCAATTTATTTTCTCAACAACTCATTTGAAGTTAGAGAGAGAAATTAGTAGGAATAGTAACGATTTTCAACTTTCCATTTTTTTACGAAGAAAGATTAGCTAGGCTCCTACCTTCGTGTGGAAAATGTTGCAAGTTGTAATGTTGTCTTGTGGTATATAACTTATGCCGAGGTAGGGGCCTAGTAAAAAAAAATTGTAGGAGAAAAACAACTCCTGACATGAACCCGAAAAAATAATGGTAAAAGGTCTCGGAACCTTCGGATTAGTCAGTCCAATTTAAGAAAGGTCTCCGAACCTTTCAAAAAAAAATGGAATTTGCTATGCCATTGCAACATATTTGGTCCTGATGTCGCAAGGGCCTCGCAGATTTTGCGAGGCCCTTGCGACATCAGGACCAAGATGTTGCAAAGGCCTAGTAAATGTTTTTAATAGTTGTAAAAATTTGTACTTAGGGGCTTTGAACGGCTTTTAAAAAAAAGTGTATTTTGCTAGGCGATTGCGACATCTTTGGCTCGGATGTCGCAAGGGCCTCGCATATTTGCGAGACTCTTACGACATCTGGACCAAAGATGTCGCAACGACCTAGCAAAATACTTTTTTTCCTTTAGCTACTTCTCATCTCGAGTCTGTTTTTTCAAAAAAACAGCCCTTGCTACGCCATTGAGACATCTTGTGTTATGTTGTAGCAAGGGCCTCGCAAACGAGTTAACCCTAGTGGTGTCGCAAGGCTATCACGTTCCTGGGAGAGCCTTGCGATGCCCAGCTAAATTTATAACCCACGAATATCTTCTCTTCTTCTTCTTCTTCTATATTTTGCACAGTTACTTCTTCTCTCTCCACTTCGCGCCAGCGACAAAGTCTTTCTCCGACGCCGTCTTCTCCTCAGCCGTCTTTTCTCTCCGACGCCGTCTTCTCCTCCGCCTCCTCCTCATCCTCCTCTCTTTTCGTGTCTTCTTCCTCTTTTCTCTCCTCCTCCTCCTCATCCTCCTCTCTCTCGTCTTCCTCATCCTCCTTCCTCCTCCCACCGGAGCCGGCGGAGTCCTCCACATTTCAAGGTACAATAGATTTTAGCTACTTTAAGATTAAATGTAGGATTTCATATTTAGCTCTAGGATTTGAAATTTAGATTTAGGATTTGATTTTTAGATCTAGGATTAGATTTTTTTATTTATTAATTAATTTTCAGATTCAAAAACGTTTTTTGGAAATTTCTTATATAATTTTTGCATTTATTAAACGTTTCTTAAAAAATTTAAAATGTTTTTTATATTTCTAAATTAATTTTCAGATTTAAAAACGTTTTTCTAAATTTAGTTCTTTAATTTTTTGATTTATTAAACATTATTAAGAATTTTTAAAACGTTTTTTTATTTATAAATTAATTTTCAGATTTAATAACTTTTTTTTGAAATTTCCTATATAATTTTCGCATTTATTAAAAGTTTTTAAAAAAATTTAAAATGTTTTTTAGATTTCTAAATTAATCTTCGGATTTAGAAACGTTTTTTTAAATTTAGTTCTTTAATTTTTTGATTTATTAAACATTATTAAGAATTTTTAAAACGTTAAAAAAATTTAAAATGTTTTTTAGATTTCTAAATTAATCTTCGGATTTAAAAATGTTTTTTTAAATTTAGTTCTTTAATGTTTTGATTTATTAAACGTTATTAAGAATTTTTAAAACGTTTCTTTTATTTATAAATTAATTTTCAGATTTAATAACATTTTTTAAAATTTATTATACAATTTCCATATTTAATAAACGTTATTAAGAATTCTCATAATCCTTACACTCGTTATTTATCTGATGTCGTAGAGCTCCCCATGGTGACTCCTGGATCGGGTTCAAGATTTGTTCCCCCGACGCCTGGTACTAGTTTCACCTCTCAGACGGGGTATTCGCCAGTTGCTGATACTGCTCATGCACCTCCCGGTGTGCGTGGTACCTGACACCAGATGCTACTACGGGGATAACTATCGAGGACATACTGTCAGATCCGGTCCACAAGTTTATTCCTAATCTTTATCCGAACCGTCCGCCGGGAAATTTGTGGTATTACTTTTTAATTTTAATTTTAATAATTTATATTTTTATTATTAGTAAGTTTAAATTTAATTAAATTATTTTATGTAGGTTCGATGGTGACGGGATTTTGCCAACGACTGTTCGAGAGATCTTTGAACGCGATTTCCAGGAGCCGCATGCTAATTTTAGCCAAACACCCATCCACATGATCGATAGACGGTTTAGAACGTTTGCGATAAAAAAATTCATTCTTTTACTTTATTACACTGTTTATTAGATCCAATTAACAATAATTCGTAAATCTTTTTTTGTAACAACGTTTTCACTGAGAGATATCCATTACCGGTCTAGTCAGCAAAGAGTTTGACGCGGTCTTGCGCAGACAGATGAACAATCAGGTGGGTCGTTGGAAGAGTAAGTGGAAAAAGAAAGGCAACGAAGCAATGCCGCAGTGGTTCAAGGATTCGGTCTCGGAAGGCTTAATTCGGTACCGGGAGGATCAGAAGTCCCAGAAGAAAAGCGCAAACTGTCGGGCAGCTCGGTTATCTGACCCTGATGGGAGCGGTCCGCACAAGCATTGCTCGGGTAGAACATCATTCAAAGCTCGAGCCCACAAACTAGTAAATATTTTTACTTAAAATTAACAATTTTTTAAAAAATATATCGTCTTATTTTAATATTTCTCAGCAAGAGGAATCGGGGGATACCCACCCTGATATCCTTAGCACTCTGTACATCACCAAGCGGAACAAAGCCGAAGTTTTTGTTGACAAAAAATCTGAGAAGCTGTACAACGACGTCACTCCAAAATTGTAGGAATTGACTCAAGATTGCGGTGATGAGAGCTATGCATCCGGGAGATTATCTATGGCACAGAAGAACCAGATCTATTTTGAGGTAAAATAAATTTTATATTCTTCATTTACCTTCTATTTTAGCTAAATTAATCTAACTTTCGATTGTATTTGTTTTATTAGATCGCTCCCCGTAAAAAAAAGGAGATTATTTGGAACAGGTTCTCTCAGCTTGAGGATTGAGCAGTGTATCTCACCTAAAGGATTTTCACAATCGTGAGCAGCAACAAGTGACCTGCGACAGATAGTCGATTGGCAGACCCAAGAGTTAGATCAGACTATTACCGAGTTTGCCAAAGCTAAGAAGAAAATCATGACCTACGACCACTTGTGGTCTATACTGGCCAAGAAGGATCCAGAGCTAGCTGATGCGTTTTCAGAGATCAATGCTGAAGACGAAGACACCGGATCCGGCTCGGGAAATTTAGAACGATCACACGATTTTTGATTTTTAAAAAACATTTTGTAAACTTTTTTTAATTTGATGAAAAAAACTATTTTTTAAATTTTATTTTATAACATTAAAATTTTTAAATTTTTATTTTTATTTTATTTTAATAATTTAATAAGTCGTCGCAAGGGAGTCGCAAATGACGCCCTCGTAAGGGAGTCGCAAATGACGCCCTCGTAAGGTAGTCGCAGACGACGCCCTCGCATAAGAGTGGCAAAGAAGTCAACGCGTTTTCATCGCAGGTTTTGCTAGGCTCTTGCGACATCTCGTCTTGCAAGGCCTTTGCGATGTTTTTGTCCATCGCAAGGTTTACGACGTTTCTGCTAGGAAAATAGATTTGGGACTTGCAAATTACGACATTTTGGTTGTCGTCGCAAGAGCGTTTCTATTTGCCTTTTGCGATAGGTTCGCGAGACAATTTTGCCATCACAAAAGCCGAGTTTTCTTGTAGTGAACGCACTGGAAATATGGATAAGTTATGGAAGTGCAGTCCAAGATCTTGAGAAAATCCAGCGAATCTTCCTTGCTCCGTTGCCACGAGGGACATGTGAACACATGATAGAACTCTTTAAATACAAAGGTCTTGAATTTTTAGAATACTCTTCCAAACTAGAAAAGCATTGGGAAATAATTTTTTTTAAAAGAGAAAACAACATTAGAACTAACCTCAAATTAGGAAGAAAATCTAGAATATGGTCCTAAACCTAGATAGTAATCAAACTATTCATGCCTAGAACCTAAGCATGTAACTTTGTCTTCTAGAGTTACAAGACTAAAGTAAATAAAAAAGGAAATTTTTGAAACAGTAGAGATGAAGCATCGCTTAACACTTTTTGTTTTCTAAAAGGAAAAAACTAAGAAAACGTGACCAACAACAAATAACATTAGATCTAGGCCCGACCAGCTAAGCCTAAAAACATATCTAATTTGGTTTAGAAAACCATGTTTAAAACGTACCCAAATTAAGGTTAATGGTTTAATGAAATTAGAATAAGTTAGACTATTTGAATTGTGGGCTTAAACCTGGTAAGTAGAAATGCCCAACAAAGACCTAAAGCAACTTCTGCCTAGTAAGACCAAAATAAGTTTGCCCTAGTTTGATGATCATGCTAGATCATGCGGCCACCGCTTTTGACTGGTTGTAGGATTTGAACGTTTGGAAAGTGGCTAGCACGATAAGCTTTTTCTCTGAATGACATGAACAGTGGAGATGCAAATCTCTTGGTACTTTGTCGTTGTCCTCAACAAGGGAGAAACATTGAGAGAGCATGATATCCGATTTGCTAGGCATGGAGATTTTTCACACAATAAAGGTTGACAAAGGGGGTGGACCAAGGGGCAAGCGAGCATAGAGGGGGTTAATAGCTTCTCGTGATGCTTGGTGGATATGGTGAACTTCTTGCCAGATAAAAATCGACGAAAAAAAATCTGGAGATGCATCAAAAATCCTGAATCTGGAGGAGGAAAAACGTGGTGTTGTTGTCGTAGATTGCCTCATCCCTAAAGGAAGTAGCTCGACAAGCACCTCTTACACTGGCCAATTTTTCAAACGAAGGAGATGCAGAGAGGAGAAAATAAGTAAAGAATTGACCATAATAAGCGAAGAATATGACAAAACTGTGAGATGTACAGTTGAATCTGAGTTAGTTAGCAGAAAAAAATCAAGGCTTTGAATGAGAAGCTGGATAAACTGCTATCCCTTCACCAGAAACTAGTACACATAGTGTGTCAAGAGGAACTCCAAGATGAAGATGATCAGGTTGAGGACGTCAGCTTTGTGCAGAATCGGAGAAGTGGATACAAACCCTACAACAATTACAATCAACATCCAAACCTCTCTTACAGAATCACCAACATTGCTAACCCACAAGACCAGGTCTACCTACCCACGCAATAACCGAGACCACCAAAAGCCTACGTCCAAAAGCAGCAATATCAACAGAGTTTTCAACCCGCTACTACAGTGCTGCCAGGATATGAACGTCCAGCTCCACTTGTTCCTCAACAAACAATAGAAGTCATGGATATTCTGCAACAACTATTAAAAGGCCATATAGCAACAACTACTGAGCTCACCAAGAAATTTGCTGATGTGCATTCCAAGATTGATGCATCACATCATGACCTAAATTGTAAGTTCGAGATATTGAATTCAAGGCTCAAGTTTGTTGAGAATCAACAAGACGATTCTTCAACGGTGAAGACTACCAGGCAACACCCATGAAAAGCAGTTCAGAATTCAAAAGAATATCACGCTAGTGCCATTATACTGAGAAGTGGACGTGAGTTATTGATTCGTGTAGAGAGTGATAATGATACTGAGGACAGAAAGTTAACTCGACCCGCCAGCTCGACTTAACCACAATCGAGTGCAACAAATTTCTCCACAATCAGTGGTGACTCGGCGATGACACTCGAGTTATACCATCTGAGGCTCAAAAACAGTCAGCTCAACTGGAAACAATGAAACTGTTTGTAGCTCTGCCTTATAAACCGCAGTGCCCTTTCCAACAACGGTTTAACAAGGAGGTTGCTGAGAAGTACAAAGCACCCTTTGATAGGAAAATTCAAGGCCTTGAGCTCAAGGTCCCCATATTGGATGCTTTATGTTTATGCCTCCTTACCAGAAGTTCCTTAAAGATGCGATTAAGGAGAAATCAAAATAGGTTGAGGTATGGTAGTGCTCACTCACAAAATCGGTGCCATCATTCGAAGGAAAGTGGTTCCAAGGAAGCTTGGAGATCATGGAACTTTCATAATCCCCTGCTCAATTGGACTTTTATCCTTCAGCAAGTGCTTATGCGACCTTGGTGTATCAATAAGCCTCATGCCACTTTTGGTTGTAAAGAGATTGGGTTTCAGTGACTACAAATCCTTTAATATATCTTTGGTTCTAGTAGATAGGTCAGTGAGAATTCCTCACAGAATCTTAGAAGATCTTCCTCTAAGGGTAGGAGGAGTCGAGATACCAATTGATTTCGTCGTCTTGGATATGGATGAGGAACCTAAGGATCAACTGCACTTTGGAAAATCCTTTTTAGCTATTGCTAGTGAAGTTATTGATGTTCAGAAAGGAGAAATCGAGCTTAACTTGGGGAAAAACATCAAAATGAAGTTTACCATCAATGATGGGATGAAGAACCCAACCATTGAAGGTTAGATGTTCTGGATTCAAGAAATGGATGCTCTGCCTGATGAGTTATTGGAGGAATTGGTTGCAGAGATCAACTACAATTCACCTTGACTAAGTCAATTGTGGATGGATATTTGAGTATGGAAGCTTAGTGTTATGGGAAACTTCTTGACGATCACATGATGGTTAAGAGTTCTGTTGTGATTGAAGAATTGGTTGAAACAATTTTTCAAGTCAAAGCACTGAGGCACAATTTGACAATGACTGCGCCAGACTCGACCATTAGACCTGAGCTACATGTACTCGAGTGCACCACATCCACAACCTCTGACAAGTGGTTTGAGCTCAAGGCTCCAAAAGTGGAACTGAGACCACTTCCTACGAGGCTAAGGTACACTTTCTTGGGCCCTAATTGCACATATCCTATCATTGTGAATGATGCTTTGAGTAATGATGAGTTGAACATGTTGTTAACTGAAATGAAAGGGATTAAGAGGGCCATATGTTATTCTCTAGATTACATTAGAGGCATATCACATAGTCTTTGCGCTCACGGGATTCATCTTGAAAACAAATCACATTCAAGCATTGAGCCTCAAAGGAGGTTGGGTCCGAATCTAAAAGAAGTGGTGAAAAAGAAAATTCTTAAGTTGCTAGATGATGATATTATTTATACACTTTCTGACAATAAGTGGTTTCACATATTCATTGTGTACCTGAAAAGGGAGGAATCATTGTAGTTAAAAATGAAAAAGATGAGTTAATCCCTACTAGAATTATCACTGCCCATAGGATGTGTATTGGTTATAGGGAGTTAAATTCGTCATCTAGGAAAGATCATTTCCCACTTATTTTCATAGATCAAATGGTATAACGGTTAGCTAATCACAAATGCTACTACTTCTTGGATGGGTATAGTGGATTCTTTCAAATCCCTATACATCCAGATGACCAAGAAAAAACCACTTTCACTTGTCCCTATGGAACATTTGCATATAGAAGAATGTCATTTGGTTTGTGAAATGCACCTGCTACTTTTCAGCGCTGCATGACTTCTATTTTTTCAGATCTGATCGAGGAGATGGTTGGAGTGTTCATGGAAGATTTCTCTGTCTATGGCTCTTTTTTCTCCTTTTGTTTGTCAAATTTGTGTAAGTTACTTAGCAGGTGTGTGGAAACTAATCTGGTGTTGAACTGGGAGAAGTGTGATTTCATGGTCAGTGAATGAATTGTTTTGGGACACAAGATAACAGAAAAAAGAACTGAGGTTGATAAAGCCAAGACTAAGGTCATGCTTCAGCTGCAGCTAAGCCAAGGATACTGCAGTGGATATTGTTGCTTCAAGAATTTGACAAGGAAGTAGTGGACAAACCTGAAGTTAAAAACCGAGTGGCAGATCACCTGTCACGAATGGTGATAGAGGACTCACTCCCTATTGATGACTCGATGCTAGAGGAGCAGCTCATGACCTTTAGAGCAGAGGAGAATTGTTGTCAAATCAGCAGTATGCTCGCTAGATTTACTCTACCTTGAAATACAGAGTTTGGAGAATTACTTGGTTGTTGGTGAAGTACCAAAGAGCCTGGATTCCTATTAGAGGAATTTTTATAGAGATGTGAATCACTATTTCTCGGAAGAATCCTACCTGTACAAGAAAGGATATGATGCTTTGTTCAGACGGTGTATTACAGAGGAAGAAGTTTAGGGTGTCTTAGAACATTGTCATGGGTCAGCTTATGGTGGTCACTTCGCCACTTTCAAGACAGTTCAAAAAATTCATTAATTTGGTTTATTGTGGCCGAATGTGTTGAAAGATACTCAAAGTTTTGTTTCCAAATGTGATATGTGTCAAAGAATTGGAAACATCACCAAGAGAAACGAGTTGCCACATAATCCAATCTTGGAGATTGAGGTGTTTGATTGCTGGGAAATTGATTTTATTGGGCCATTCAATCCACTTTCGCATGGGGATAGCTACATTCTGGTTTGCAGTGGACTATGTCTCAAAGTGGTTTGAAGCTATAGCATGTCCAAAGAATGATGCTAAGGTTGTGTTGATATTGTTCAAAAGCATCAATTTCCCCAAGTTTGGAGTGCCTCAAGTTGTTATCAGTGATTGACGTTCCCACTTTGTTAATAAAGTGTTTGAAAATATGCTGAAGAAACACGAAGTTAAGCATACGGTAGATACACCTTATCACCCATAGACCAATAGCCAAGTGAAAGTCTTAAACAAGAAAATTAAAGTCATTCTAGCCAGAGTTGTGGGAGTTTCAAAGCAAGGCTGGGTTGTTAAGTTAGATGACAAACTATGGGCGTACATAACAACTTTCAAAACTCCAATTGGAAGGATTCTGTTTCAGTTGTTGTATGGGAAACCATGTTACTTGCTGGTTGAGATAGAATACAAAGCATTGCGGGCAACAAAGTTTCTGAATTTTGATCTCAAGTCTGCTCAAGAGAAAAAATTCAAAGGCTTGCACAGGTTAGAGGAGACCTGAAGGTTATGAAAGCTCAAAAATTTATAAGGAAATGACTAAAGCTTTTCACGATAAGAAAATTGCACCCAAGCAGATCAAAACTAGTGATCAAGTACTGCTATTTAACTCGAGACATAAATTTTTCCCTGGAAAGCTAAAGTCAAGATGGTCCAGTCCGTTTCAAGTTAGAAATTTTTTACCAAATGGAGTTGTAACTCTAATCAGCAAAGACAGCGAAGATTTCATTGTGAATGGTCAAAGAGACAAGCCTTACTTGGCTGACGAAATCATTCCCGAGAGAACTTTGGTTGTTCTCGATGAGCCACCTCATCTCTGATAGGTGTAAGGAGTAAAGATCAAAACTCTATACAAGCGCACTTGGGAGGCAATCTCATAGTATCCTTTATAAATATTTGAATTAAGTTTTTTTTTCATTGTTCTATTTCTTTGGTTTTTGATTTTGAATTTTATGAATCTGGTAAACTAGACTTGATTATTGAGCTGAGAAGAGAAGGTGAAGCCGTCTAAAATCTGGTTGATAATAAGTTAACTCGATTCGTCACGACGAGTACAAAAGAAGAATAAGACACACTACAAAACCCACAAGATTTTGAAACGAGCCCATAACATCGACTCCACGCTGGACACACACAAGCATGGATGGGAGAATCTAAGAAGTAGTCAAATGTGGCAAGGAAAGTGGTGAAGTGAAAGGTTTTGTCTTCTCTTTTTGTACACCCACGATGGTTTTTGTTGTGCGTGAACCCCCCCCCTCTCTGTTTATTACAAGAGTAAAAACTTGCATTCTCACTTCACATTCTGTCACACATAACAACAACACTCGCACTCTCATAAAAATCTCTCTCTCATTGCTTTTTCATTGTTTTTGGTGAGTTCTCTTCTTGATTTGAAGGGCTTTGAAAATTAGCTCAAGCACCACAATCAACTTAAACCACCAGTCGAGTCATTTGTACCGCAGGTGAAGACTCGAGTCCCAAGCGCTACCTTCTTCCACTTGAGCTAAAACTTGAGTGGCCAAGCAAAGCTCATCCATACACCACCGTCTTCAATTCAGGCCTCCGTCACCACTCGAGTTCGCCTCCTTCTTACCATCGAATTCAAGCGTCGCCATCTTCCTCTCGAGCTAAAACTCGAGTGTCTAAGCCGAGCTTGTCCATACACGTCGTCTTCAATTCGAGCCTCTATCACAACTCGATTTTGCCTATTTCCTACCGTCGAGTTCAAGCGCCGCCATCTTCAACTCAAGCTACAACTCGAGTGGGAAAGCCGAGCCCGTGCAAGCATTGTCGTCCTCAACTCGAATCGTAGCCGTTTCACCACCAAGTTGTAGCGCAAATGAGGAGATCAACTGTAGGTTTTTTGAAGAGGCGACACATTCGTTTTATGGCTGACAAGACCCTAATCACATTATATGATGAGGAATTTGAGTATAAGTTTGTGCAGAGGAAAGAAACTATTTGTAAGGGGAAAGTGATCCGGGATGAACTAGAGGTGGATGAAATAATTGAAAATAGTTCAACCGAGGGAGATGACAACATAGAAGAGTCTGACAATGAAGATGATGCTAGTGTGGTTACTAGGAAAACGATCACTATCACCAAGAAAAAACGTGTTGAGGGCTTTCAAGAAGATTAAAATGACGGGAACACGCTACCCTCACCAAGAAACAATGGTCCAACTAGGAATTGTCAAGGATGAAGACCTTCACTTGAACTTATTGACTCAGTCTGTGTCCAACGCTAGAGGGATTCATACGTCATAGAAGTACGACTCAAGAGTAAGGGAGGATTTGGGGCCCTCACGTTTGAGATTAACAGAAAAAACTACCACCTCAGGATAAATCACTTCGAGGAACTTTTCGAACTTCCACCGTGTAATGGACTCGATGTTGTATTTGAGAAAGATGAATTAGCATTTTTGTGGAAGGTAATAATAGTATATTGTAACCCATACGATCCATCGAAGAGCAAATGCACTCAGATCAGAAACCCTTCCATTAGATATTTCCACATGGTCATCGCGAATACGTGTTTTGCAAGGCATGAGTATGGTAATATCAGAAGACCCGAGCTTGAAATGATAGCTGAAAGACTGAAGAATGTCCTTAACCATTCTGGTGATTATGGGGAACATTTAATGGAAACTTGAACAACAACAGATTCACAAGGATGTTGATGGAGTAGTTAACAAGTTACAGGAAGTGGGCTTGCCTCCTACAAAACTTGCATAATGCTTATGTATGTGTGGTGGTACAGTAACGAGAATCTTGGAGTACTTGTGGCATAAAATGTAATCAAAAATTGACTCTTCCTGTATGGCTTGATATGGTGTATTTATGAATGCACAAGTTCCTACAAAACGAGCCCAGTACGGACATACTAAATATGCTAAGCTATGTGTAACTATGAGTGGTTATGATTGTGGCTGTGTAAGGTAATTAGAACAGAATGGTTAAGTTGCTGGATTGATTAGTTAGGCTACCTATTATAAACTAAAAACTGAAGATTGACTAAGCATAGATGTGGAACGTAAGTTGTCTTAGTGTTTGGCTTGTCCAAAGTCGAACTGAGCCTGGATTCGACTATATGTTCGTAAATTGCGGTACAGAACCTTTTCGAAACCTTTGTAGTTAAGGTTGAGTCCAAAAATTGTTAAATTCTTCTATCTGGAATTGAGTGTTCAGGATGTGGTTTCGGAAAAGTCGGGTTACGGCGTCACACTTAGCCTAAAGTATTCTCTAGTATATTACATATAAAAAAAAAATGAGCATCAATTATAAATATTTGCTAACAATTATAAACGAGCGACCATTCTTCATACACTATGATTTCTCATTGCAAGTTTGGACTCAGGTTCTTCAAAAGCTTGGCCTCGCAAACTTCATTTTCTCCTCTTGGCAAGCTCTGCTTTCTTGGTTAATTGGCACAAAAATGGTCTTTTCCTATATTCTTAAACAATTAACAGTTCTGGTCACTACCCACATTATATGGCACAAAGGAAATAGTATACAATATATTTTCTACAACCAACCCCAACTAAGGTTTTCCGCTGAATCGATCGCAATCACAAAGCTACATTCCTTACTCATAAGCACTCCAAGCGCCTGCAAAAGATTTATGCCCGAATGGTTTCGGTTCGATTAGTATGGGCTTATTAGACTAGCCTTAATTCATTGTAAAAGCAAATTTTAACCCTTCAACACCTTTAAAATTTTCTTATGGTGTTGTTAGGAAATCAGAGTAATCTTTTGTAACCATATTCCAGTAAATATAATTAACATTCATATCCAAAAAAAAGATCTACTAACAAGAAATGGGGCTATAGTTAAATCAACTTTTCCGTTTTTACTGTGAATTACGATAGGATTTAAGAATATGGGGCAAAATGTTAAACAGTAGTTAGTATGGGGTCGAAAACGCAAAAAAAAATCAAAAAGGACTCTCCTTGTTCACTTGTTCGTCTTCTCTCTTATTGAGCAGAATGCACGTCGTTTTGTTTCCCCTTTGGTGTTATTTTTCTTCGGAAACGGCAATTAGAAGGCAATAAAACGACGCCATTTTAAGTTACCAGATTTCATTTGAAGTCATCACGAATCTATCTATCTCCTTTGGTCAATTTAGTCTGGATTTCCGATTTCGAGATTCACAGACCCTAGCTCTTCCCAAATCCCAATCTTCCTCACCTCTCCATTGATTTTTACCTTCACATCTACCACTTTAGCTTCGCAAAGTCCATTGCTTCGAAGAATCATCAATGGATCTGGAAATTGTTGGTCGTCACGCTCTCTTTTTCGACGACGATTCGATGGCAACGTTTGTCAACACTCCGACGGGGCTCGTTGACTGGAACAGCCTCTTAATTGACCGATATGATGTTCGTCATCTCCTCTCTTCTCCTCCTCCTCGTCTCAAGCGTCGTCGTCATGTTTTAGATGATCCTGACTTGAAATTGGAGCTCGACCACGAGCGTTACCTTGATTTACCGGCTGAATCTCCATCTCCTTCGCATGATGAGAATGGTAAGGACGAATAATTTCGTAGAAGTCTCCTTTAGTTTTAGAAACTATGTTTTGAAAGACGAGCATTTACATGTATGTGTGTGGGTATAAATCTATAAAATATAATGACTGAATTTAGGTTTACAGTGAACTCAACATTGCACGTATCTCATTTATACGTAGTATCTCGTTAAGTACTCAAAATGGTTCTTTTTCTTTGTGTGCCCATTGGTTTGATCTCATTGGGTTTGTAATTCGGTCAACTACCGATCTGGCTAAGAAAGAATTGACATTTTGTGAGCATGATGGAGGAACCTGTAATCTGAGTTCTGTAGCTACTGATTTATATCCCATTAGAATCTTGTACATTTTGTACGGTTATTTCTGTATTCCACCGTTGATACGAGGCACATTGATTTATTGAATTCTTAGTCTTGAATGCTTGCTTAGTCTCCCCAAATAGGGCATGTTAGTTCCACATGTGGATCTAAGCATAAGTTGCAAATTGATGTTTGCTGTTTCTTCTGATTATCGCAATCACATTGCTGCATGGAGTTATGTTATTAAAAGGAAATAACATGAAGCTAAAGAACTCTGGTTTTGGGAGTACTTTTTTCTCCCAGAGTATTTTACTTCTTTTTAGTTCCTTTTTCTTTTCTCTCTTGTTGTTTTTCTTACTCTCCAAGTGATATTCAGAAAATTTATCATATTTGATTTCAATTTTTACCCCAGATATTACTGATGTTTTAGAAGATACAAATGTGGATAGTTTTCGTGCTGTCCCTTTTTCATACGGAAGCTCCAGTGATTTCAGTGACCAGAAAAATGCTGATATGGAATCTGGGTTTCACCCGCCATTCCCCGTGCCGGATTATTTACTTCAGCACCTGGTAAGCTACTGCTTTGTCAGATTGTTCCTCTTTTGCTATATGCCGGTTTCGCTCACTCATTTGGTTACTTAACTGATATGGCCATGAAAACATCTGAAAGGTGCATATGTTATTCTAAGGACTACTATGTCTAAGTTTCAGATGCTCGGAGAAGAGATGGAGTTGTCTGAGGGTGTCATTTCACATGCACCTTTTTCCTTTTGCTGCCATGACAAGGGGCAGTGCAGGTGGGATTAAGATGATAGAAATTCGTGACTTACTAAGGACCTAGAAACTGAGTGCTCCTCAGATGATGCATTTCTTCTATACAGTTCTGATATATGCACATTATGGTTCTCAATACTTATGTGAGATTTTAATATGGATATACCTGTGTGTCGCCAAAGGTTCATTCATAATATTTCACATTACTAATTGTTTTTGTTGTACATATTTGTTTCCCATCTTTCAGCCTCCAACTGAGAAGTTACATCAGATCATCACTAGAACTTCAAGCTTTGTCAGCAAACATGGTGGGCAATCTGAAATTGTTTTGAGAGTCAAACAAGGAGGCAACCAAACATTTGGGTTCTTGATGCCAGACCACTATCTTCACCCTTACTTTAGGTTTCTTGTTGAACATCAAGAGCTTTTGACTGGAAAGTCTTCTGTAGAAGATAAGAAAAATGGATGTGAGAAGGATGTTGGAGCTTTGTCCTTGCTTGGTTCTGTTTATGGGACTGAAGATGATGAAGATACTAAAGAAGAGTCTGCATATGACTCTAAAACAAACGAGTCTGCTGAAGGCGATGATGGTGTAATGGTAGCTGATACCAGTGGACTTGAAGGGTTTAAAGGATCTGTAAAGGTTGCCACAGAGAGAAATGCAGACTTGAACCAATCGCTTCCGTGGAATGATCAAGGATCTTTCATAAAAATAAACCCTTCTGTCAGCGCAGTAAATGTTGTAGAGAGGAAGCAGATTGATACAGAAGATAATGCTACAGAACAAAATTTGGCACATGGTAAGTCACAATCTTCGGCAATGCTGGCACAACCCAAGCTTAAATTGCTGATTGTGGAGCCTTCTGCTGAGATGAAAAGAGTAATAAATAAGATAGTAGACTTCATCCAAATAAATGGGAAAGAATTGGAGGCTACTCTTGTTGCACAGGATATTAAATATGGGATGTTTCCATTTTTACGTCCAGCTAGCTTATACCATTCATATTATCGGAAGGTTCTCCAAGAAGCTGAAGAGGTACTTATATATCTAAGTCCTAAACGTTCCCGCTACAGATTTGGTGTGTTTTCGTGTGCTTTTAGAATCTTCGGATTAAAATTTTCTCTAATAATACATAACATGTTGGCTGATTTCATATGCAGTTAAAATCATGTGACAAAGGTATTATTACCAAAAAGGAAGATGTGAGACAAGAGAAGATGGGTAATGCGGTAAAAGATGACAAACCGGCCCTTGGAAGCGTTTTACCTAATGATTCTGCTAAGAAAGAGAAACTTAAAATGGGTAGTGACAAATCAAAGGTTGAGTTGCACAACGAACCATTCAAGCCCGTTCAACCACAGATGAGGGTTAATGTTGATGTGAACATTGCTGCCGCCATTCTTCAAGCAGCCAGACGAGGCATAAAGAATCCCCAATTGGAGATTTTATCAGGCAAACCCATGGATGAGACATCTCAGAGCCTCGGGAATGATGGAAACTTCCCTTCATCTAAGTCCCCTGACTTGGCCAATTCTACAGGTCAGCTGATCTCTGGCTCAGCTGGTGCTGGTGGAGCTGATTCTTCTGAAGCGGTTCTCTCAAAGGAGCAGAAGTTGAAGGCTGAACGACTGAAACGTGCAAAAATGTTTGTGGCAATGTTAAAACCTGGTGCCCAGCCAGTCCAACAGGCTGAACCATCTCGAAGCTTGTCGGTTGAGCGGTTAGACTCGGGGGTTTCTGGATTATGTCCCAATGCTGCCAAAGAAAGAGATGGCAGTTCAATTCCATATGAAGCAGAGACAAAACTAGCAGATGATAGTAACAGTGAAAGACGATCAAAGAGGAATTACCGCTCGAGAGCACATAGAGATGAAGATAATAAGCTGGAAGAAGAAGAAGACGTAGAGGAAGAGAGCACCATTGATGAAGTTACAGTTGAGACCGAGACTGATAAGAAGCGCTCATCTAGTAGAAGTCGGCATAATAGGCATAAACATAAGACAGGACACTCATCCAAGGACAGAGGTAGAGCCAAGCACAAGCATGAGAGCTCCTCGGATGATGAGTATCTCAGTCGTTCCCGTTATAGACACAAACATAGGGAATCTTCAGATAGGCATGAGCTATATGATTCTTCTGATAATGAGAGTGAACACCGACACAGATCTTATAAACATAATAAAGATGTTGATTATTCAAAGGACAAGCGCAGCCACCATCACAGATCCAGCAAGCATGATAAGCATCGTAATTCATCTGATGATGAACATCATCATCACCACCGACACAGATCCAGTAGACGCAAGCATGAGGACTCGTCAGACGTAGAGCATGGTCATCGACACAAGTCTAGTAAACGCATGAAGAAAGATAAGAAACCAGTAGAAGAGGAAAGTTATTCAAAGTTACTCGATCTTAAAGCTGGCCCCGAGGATAATACCTCATACCCGCAAAACGAACCATCTCAAGTTTCAGACGAGCTAAGAGCCAAAATCCGTGCCATGTTAGCTGGGACCTTGTAGGTATATTTCATATTTTAATTGAACGACTCATTGAAAGGCCTCGCTTCTAGTTCCATTTCGGTATCTACCAATGATAGGGACTGATCAATTATCTTAAATTTCAGGTGAAATGGTCGGTGAGCATATAAAAACAGAAAAGGTCGTAAAAGGAGAGGCCTTTGTGTAAAGGGTCGTCTCTTGAGATGCTTGGAAGTAAGGATGAAGCTAAAGAGAGTGAGTAAGACTTTTGTTGACGTAAGATTCTACAAAGAAATTGTTTAGAATGTCATAGCCAATTATCATATTGGAAAAACCCTTTTTGGGTTCGAATCATCTTTTTAAACTTTTATTTTATGAAATATCATTGGTTGATGCTTTGTTGGAGGTATCCTTTCTTTCTCTCTGCTTTTTGTATATATATTAATAACTATAATCTCAACGCCGACTCTTTTCATACTTCTCAACTTATTGCTTGTGCTAAAGTATCTTCGGATTTATATTTAGCTTCAAAATCGATCTGAATGAAATTGTAAATCTGTTTTTTTTTCTGACTTTTACATCTTCAAAAATAAGAAAATTGGTACGGAAAAAACATGAACCAAACTAAAAAAAAGAGACGTGTAATTCATATAGTAGAGAATTTAGAAGCATATGACATACGAACGTCTGTTGAAAAAACCTTGCTAAGAAACGCAATAAAACATTAGCGTGTTTTACGTCATGCTCTCGTAACTTTTTACTTTGATCCCAATCACATTTGATGTAGCAGCGTTAGTTTTAGGCGTAGCTAGATTTTAATATTTAATTGCAATATAGGAATTTAAATGAAAGCGATCAGAATCCAAGTGAAATCTGTAAGCAAAGTAGAGATGCGAATAAATTCACCCGACATCTTCTTCTTCCTTTTTTAAACCTTGCGGCTATAGAATCTTATTACATAACCCCCAGCTTGCATTCCAATCAAAGACATCTCGCATAATGATC
>JAKUCM010000025.1:0-74278 GCA_023374145.1 Lepidium sativum | reverse complement strand
ATAGTTCATGCATTCATGACCAAAAATAAGATGCCTCGACAGATGCCAACACACATTTTTGTCTTAGATGCTCAACCTACTAAGCATTATGATAGTCGTAAAACACACAGAGAAACACATTCGTATTGCAAGAACATAAATTTCACCTTAATTTAATGAGAAACAAATAAGTTACTTTAAACTTACCATGACAATATTTAATAACATGAATATAACTTTTCTCATTAGGAGTCGAAACCCGAGCAGCTGCATTTGGTCTAGTTGCAGGATACAACTCATTCTCGTATGACCA
The DNA here is from genome assembly GCA_023374145.1 of Lepidium sativum. Classification (NCBI taxonomy): domain Eukaryota; kingdom Viridiplantae; phylum Streptophyta; class Magnoliopsida; order Brassicales; family Brassicaceae; genus Lepidium; species Lepidium sativum. The sequence goes on along the minus strand of JAKUCM010000025.1, from coordinate 73,986 downwards.
ACAAAACGCATACCACAAATTATTCTCCTTACCAATCCAAGGAAAAATGAAGGATCGACGTTATCTGGGACAAACTAGTTTTCAATGTCCCAAATAAAGAAAATAGGGTTATGATTCTACATTGCCTGTCAAAATGCAAGTATCGTCATTCTGATCTAGATATGAAACATAAAAACTTTTCCTACTCAAAAGACATTTCAATCGAACTTAGTATACAATGATTCAAAGAATCCAACATTGATATCAATTAGAAAACCAAATATCGTTTTTGTTTGGAAAAATCATAAGGAACACATTAAATATATCATTTATTACAAAGTTATAATACCCTAACACGTTAGATTTCAAAATCTAAGATCAGTTTTATATCCAAATCACATATAGTTCATGCATTCATGACCAAAACTAAGATGCCTCGACCAATGCCATCACACATTTTTGTCTTAGATGCTCAACCTAACCAGTATCATGATACTCGTAAAACACATATAGAAACATATTGTGAATGTAAGAGAACATACATTTTAGCTTAATTTGTAGAGAAAAATGGAGTTACTTTAAACTTACCATGACAAGCTTTAATAACATGAATTCAAGTTTTTCAATGGAAATCAAAACCTGAACTGTTGCATTTGGTCTAGTTGCAGGAAACGCAACTCATTCTCATATGAACAACAAAACGCATACCACAAAGTATTCTCATTACCAGTCCTAGGACAAATGAAGGATCAACGTTATTTGGGACCAACCAGTTTTCAATCACCAAGATAAACAAAACAAGGTAGTGATTTTACATTGCTTGTCAAAATGCAAGTATCATCATTCTTAGGTAGATATGTACAAACCTAAAACTATTCATACTCAAAAGACATTCAAATCGAACAAAGTAAACAAAGGTCAAAACCCTAAGACAGAGTTTAGAATTACAAGACCGTAACAAATAATCCAACATCAATATAAGTCACAAAACCAAAAATCATATTGAAATGAAAATACTCCTAAAAAATACATCAAAAATATCAGTTATTACAAAGTTTATGATACCCTAATACGTTTGATTTCCAAACATAAGATCAATTCTATGTGCAACTCAAATATTGTTCATGCATTCATGACCATTTGTAAGATGCCTCCACCAATGCCAACACTTATTTATTTTTATCTTAGATGCTCAGCCTACCAAGTATCATGATATGCGTAAAAACATACAGAGAAACACATAGTGATTGAAAGAGAACGAACATCTCTGCACGATTAAAAGAGAAAAAAACAAGTTACATTTAAGTTAACATGTAAAGCTTTTATAAATATGAATTTAACTTTTCTCAATGGAAGTCAAACCCTGTCCTGCTGCATTTGGTCTACTTACAAGAACAAATTACTTTAAACTTACCATCAAAAGCATTAGTAACATGTAATTCAACTTTTCTCAATGGAAGTCAAACCCCGTTCTGTTGCATTTTTTGTGGTGACAAGAACACAACTCATTCTCTTATGACTAACAAAAAGGCATACCATGAAGTACTCTCGTTACCAGTCCTAAGACAAAGGAAGAATCAACAATATTTGGGACTGACCAATTTTCAATCTCCCAAATAAAGAAAACAGGGTTGTGATTCAACATTGCTTGTCAAAATGCAAGTATCATTATTCTTAGAGTGAATATTTACAAATATAAAACTTTTCCTTACTCAAAATACATTTCAATCAAACACAATAACAATGGTTCAAACCCTAAGACAGAGTTCAAAATATACAAGACCTTAACAAAGAATCCAACATCGATATAAGTTACAAAACCTAATATCTTTTCCAAAGGAAAAAAAAGAACACATCAAAAATATCATTCATTACAAAGTTACAATAGCCTAACACGTTAGATTTCAATACCTAATTTCAATTTTATGTCCAACACACATATAGTTCATGCATTCATGACCAAAAATAAGATGCCTCGACAGATGCCAACACACATTTTTGTCTTAGATGCTCAACCTACTAAGCATTATGATAGTCGTAAAACACACAGAGAAACACATTCGTATTGCAAGAACATAAATTTCACCTTAATTTAATGAGAAACAAATAAGTTACTTTAAACTTACCATGACAATATTTAATAACATGAATATAACTTTTCTCATTAGGAGTCGAAACCCGAGCAGCTGCATTTGGTCTAGTTGCAGGATACAACTCATTCTCGTATGACCAACAAAACGCATACCACAAATTATTCTCCTTACCAATCCAAGGAAAAATGAAGGATCGACGTTATCTGGGACAAACTAGTTTTCAATGTCCCAAATAAAGAAAATAGGGTTATGATTCTACATTGCCTGTCAAAATGCAAGTATCGTCATTCTGATCTAGATATGAAACATAAAAACTTTTCCTACTCAAAAGACATTTCAATCGAACTTAGTATACAATGATTCAAAGAATCCAACATTGATATCAATTAGAAAACCAAATATCGTTTTTGTTTGGAAAAATCATAAGGAACACATTAAATATATCATTTATTACAAAGTTATAATACCCTAACACGTTAGATTTCAAAATCTAAGATCAGTTTTATATCCAAATCACATATAGTTCATGCATTCATGACCAAAACTAAGATGCCTCGACCAATGCCATCACACATTTTTGTCTTAGATGCTCAACCTAACCAGTATCATGATACTCGTAAAACACATATAGAAACATATTGTGAATGTAAGAGAACAGACATTTTAGCTTAATTTGTAGAGAAAAATGGAGTTACTTTAAACTTACCATGACAAGCTTTAATAACATGAATTCAAGTTTTTCAATGGAAATCAAAACCTGAACTGTTGCATTTGGTCTAGTTGCAGGAAACGCAACTCATTCTCATATGAACAACAAAACGCATACCACAAAGTATTCTCATTACCAGTCCTAGGACAAATGAAGGATCAACGTTATTTGGGACCAACCAGTTTTCAATCACCAAGATAAACAAAACAAGGTAGTGATTTTACATTGCTTGTCAAAATGCAGGTATCATCATTCTTAGGTAGATATGTACAAACCTAAAACTATTCATACTCAAAAGACATTCAAATCGAACAAAGTAAACAAAGGTCAAAACCCTAAGACAGAGTTTAGAATTACAACACCGTAACAAATAATCCAACATCAATATAAGTCACAAAACCAAAAATCATATTGAAAAGAAAATACTCCTAAAAAATACATCAAAAATATCAGTTATTACAAAGTTTATGATACCCTAATACGTTTGATTTCCAAACATAAGATCAATTCTATGTGCAACTCAAATATTGTTCATGCATTCATGACCATTTGTAAGATGCCTCCACCAATGCCAACACTTATTTATTTTTATCTTAGATGCTCAGCCTACCAAGTATCATGATATGCGTAAAACATACAGAGAAACACATAGTGATTGAAAGAGAACGAACATCTCTGCACGATTAAAAGAGAAAAAAACAAGTTACATTTAAGTTAACATGTAAAGCTTTTATAAATATGAATTTAACTTTTCTCAATGGAAGTCAAACCCTGTCCTGCTGCATTTGGTCTACTTACAAGAACAAATTACTTTAAACTTACCATCAAAAGCATTAGTAACATGTAATTCAACTTTTCTCAATGGAAGTCAAACCCCGTTCTGTTGCATTTTTTTGTGGTGACAAGAACACAACTCATTCTCTTATGACTAACAAAAAGGCATACCATGAAGTACTCTTGTTACCAGTCCTAAGACAAAGGAAGAATCAACAATATTTGGGACTGACCAATTTTCAATCTCCCAAATAAAGAAAACAGGGTTGTGATTCAACATTGCTTGTCAAAATGCAAGTATCATTATTCTTAGAGTGAATATTTACAAATATAAAACTTTTCCTTACTCAAAATACATTTCAATCAAACACAATATACAATGGTTCAAACCCTAAGATAGAGTTCAAAATATACAAGACCTTAACAAAGAATCCAACATCGATATAAGTTACAAAACCTAATATCTTTTCCAAAGGAAAAAAAAAGAACACATCAAAAATATCATTCATTACAAAGTTACAATAGCCTAACACGTTAGATTTCAATACCTAATTTCAATTTTATGTCCAACACACATATAGTTCATGCATTCATGACCAAAAATAAGATGCCTCGACAGATGCCAACACACATTTTTGTCTTAGATGCTCAACCTACTAAGCATTATGATAGTCGTAAAACACACAGAGAAACACATTCGTATTGCAAGAACATAAATTTCACCTTTTATTTAAAGAGAAACAAAGAAGTTACTTTAAACTTAACATGACAATATTTAATAACATGAATATAACTTTTCTCATTAGGAGTCGAAACCCGAGCAGCTGCATTTGGTCTAGTTGCAGGATACAACTCATTCTCGTATGACCAACAAAACGCATACCACAAATTATTCTCCTTACCAATCAAGGCAAAATGAAGGATCGACGTTATCTGGGACAAACTAGTTTTCAATGTCCCCAAATAAAGAAAATAGGGTTATGATTCTACATTGCCTGTCAAAATGCAAGTATCGTCATTCTGATCTAGATATGAAACATAAAAATTTTCCTACTCAAAAGACATTTCAATCGAACTTAGTATAAAATGATTCAAAGAATCCAACATTGATATCAATTAGAAAACCAAATATCGTTTTTGTTTGGAAAAATCATAAGGAACACATTAAATATATCATTTATTACAAAGTTATAATACCCTAACACGTTAGATTTCAAAATCTAAGATCAGTTTTATATCCAAATCACATATAGTTCATGCATTCATGACCAAAACTAAGATGCCTCGACCAATGCCATCACACATTTTTGTCTTAGATGCTCAACCTAACCAGTATCATGATACTCGTAAAACACATATAGAAACATATTGTGAATGTAAGAGAACATACATTTTAGCTTAATTTGTAGAGAAAAATGGAGTTACTTTAAACTTACCATGACAAGCTTTAATAACATGAATTCAAGTTTTTCAATGGAAATCAAAACCTGAACTGTTGCATTTGGTCTAGTTGCAGGAAACGCAACTCATTCTCATATGAACAACAAAACGCATACCACAAAGTATTCTCATTACCAGTCCTAGGACAAATGAAGGATCAACGTTATTTGGGACCAACCAGTTTTCAATCACCAAGATAAACAAAACAAGGTAGTGATTTTACATTGCTTGTCAAAATGCAAGTATCATCATTCTTAGGTAGATATGTACAAACCTAAAACTATTCATACTCAAAAGACATTCAAATCGAACAAAGTAAACAAAGGTCAAAACCCTAAGACAGAGTTTAGAATTACAACACCGTAACAAATAATCCAACATCAATATAAGTCACAAAACCAAAAATCATATTGAAATGAAAATACTCCTAAAAAATACATCAAAAATATCAGTTATTACAAAGTTTATGATACCCTAATACGTTTGATTTCCAAACATAAGATCAATTCTATGTGCAACTCAAATATTGTTCATGCATTCATGACCATTTGTAAGATGCCTCCACCAATGCCAACACTTATTTATTTTTATCTTAGATGCTCAGCCTACCAAGTATCATGATATGCGTAAAACATACAGAGAAACACATAGTGATTGAAAGAGAACGAACATCTCTGCACGATTAAAAGAGAAAAAAACAAGTTACATTTAAGTTAACATGTAAAGCTTTTATAAATATGAATTTAACTTTTCTCAATGGAAGTCAAACCCTGTCCTGCTGCATTTGGTCTACTTACAAGAACAAATTACATTAAACTTACCATGAAAAGCATTAGTAACTTGTAATTCAACTTTTCTCAATGGAAGTCAAACCCCGTTCTGTTGCATTTTTGTGGTGACAAGAACACAACTCATTCTCTTATGACTAACAAAAAGGCATACCACGAAGTACTCTCGTTACTAGTCCTAAGACAAAGGAATAATCAACAATATTTGGGACTGACCAATTTTCAATCTCCCAAATAAAGAAAACAGGGTTGTGATTCAACATTGCTTGTCAAAATGCAAGTATCATTATTCTTAGAGTGAATATTTACAAATATAAAACTTTTCCTTACTCAAAATACATTTCAATCAAACACAATATACAATGGTTCAAACCCTAAGACAGAGTTCAAAATATACAAGACCTTAACAAAGAATCCAACATCGATATAAGTTACAAAACCTAATATCTTTTCCAAAGGAAAAAAAAAGAACACATCAAAAATATCATTCATTACAATGTTACAATAGCCTAACACGTTAGATTTCAATACCTAATTTCAATTTTATGTCCAACACACATATAGTTCATGCATTCATGACCAAAAATAAGATGCCTCGACAGATGCCAACACACATTTTTGTCTTAGATGCTCAACCTACTAAGCATTATGATAGTCGTAAAACACACAGAGAAACACATTCGTATTGCAAGAACATAAATTTCACCTTAATTTAATGAGAAACAAATAAGTTACTTTAAACTTACCATGACAATATTTAATAACATGAATATAACTTTTCTCATTAGGAGTCGAAACCCGAGCAGCTGCATTTGGTCTAGTTGCAGGATACAACTCATTCTCGTATGACCAACAAAACGCATACCACAAATTATTCTCCTTACCAATCCAAGGAAAAATGAAGGATCGACGTTATCTGGGACAAACTAGTTTTCAATGTCCCAAATAAAGAAAATAGGGTTATGATTCTACATTGCCTGTCAAAATGCAAGTATCGTCATTCTGATCTAGATATGAAACATAAAAACTTTTCCTACTCAAAAGACATTTCAATCGAACTTAGTATACAATGATTCAAAGAATCCAACATTGATATCAATTAGAAAACCAAATATCGTTTTTGTTTGGAAAAATCATAAGGAACACATTAAATATATCATTTATTACAAAGTTATAATACCCTAACACGTTAGATTTCAAAATCTAAGATCAGTTTTATATCCAAATCACATATAGTTCATGCATTCATGACCAAAACTAAGATGCCTCGACCAATGCCATCACACATTTTTGTCTTAGATGCTCAACCTAACCAGTATCATGATACTCGTAAAACACATATAGAAACATATTGTGAATGTAAGAGAACATACATTTTAGCTTAATTTGTAGAGAAAAATGGAGTTACTTTAAACTTACCATGACAAGCTTTAATAACATGAATTCAAGTTTTTCAATGGAAATCAAAACCTGAACTGTTGCATTTGGTCTAGTTGCAGGAAACGCAACTCATTCTCATATGAACAACAAAACGCATACCACAAAGTATTCTCATTACCAGTCCTAGGACAAATGAAGGATCAACGTTATTTGGGACCAACCAGTTTTCAATCACCAAGATAAACAAAACAAGGTAGTGATTTTACATTGCTTGTCAAAATGCAAGTATCATCATTCTTAGGTAGATATGTACAAACCTAAAACTATTCATACTCAAAAGACATTCAAATCGAACAAAGTAAACAAAGGTCAAAACCCTAAGACAGAGTTTAGAATTACAAGACCGTAACAAATAATCCAACATCAATATAAGTCACAAAACCAAAAATCATATTGAAATGAAAATACTCCTAAAAAATACATCAAAAATATCAGTTATTACAAAGTTTATGATACCCTAATACGTTTGATTTCCAAACATAAGATCAATTCTATGTGCAACTCAAATATTGTTCATGCATTCATGACTATTTGTAAGATGCCTCCACCAATGCCAACACTTATTTATTTTTATCTTAGATGCTCAGCCTACCAAGTATCATGATATGCGTAAAACATACAGAGAAACACATAGTGATTGAAAGAGAACGAACATCTCTGCACGATTAAAAGAGAAAAAAACAAGTTACATTTAAGTTAACATGTAAAGCTTTTATAAATATGAATTTAACTTTTCTCAATGGAAGTCAAACCCTGTCCTGCTGCATTTGGTCTACTTACAAGAACAAATTACATTAAACTTACCATGAAAAGCATTAGTAACTTGTAATTCAACTTTTCTCAATGGAAGTCAAACCCCGTTCTGTTGCATTTTTGTGGTGACAAGAACACAACTCATTCTCTTATGACTAACAAAAAGGCATACCACGAAGTACTCTCGTTACTAGTCCTAAGACAAAGGAAGAATCAACAATATTTGGGACTGACCAATTTTCAATCTCCCAAATAAAGAAAACAGGGTTGTGATTCAACATTGCTTGTCAAAATGCAAGTATCATTATTCTTAGAGTGAATATTTACAAATATAAAACTTTTCCTTACTCAAAATACATTTCAATCGAACACAATATACAATGGTTCAAACTCTAAGACAGAGTTCAAAATATACAAGACCTTAACAAAGAATCCAACATCGATATAAGTTACAAAACCTAATATCTTTTCCAAAGGAAAAAAAAAAGAACACATCAAAAATATCATTCATTACAAAGTTACAATAGCCTAACACGTTAGATTTCAATACCTAATTTCAATTTTATGTCCAACACACATATAGTTCATGCATTCATGACCAAAAATAAGATGCCTCGACAGATGCCAACACACATTTTTGTCTTAGATGCTCAACCTACTAAGCATTATGATAGTCGTAAAACACACAGAGCAACACATTCGTATTGCAAGAACATAAATTTCACTTTAATTTAATGAGAAACAAATAAGTTACTTTAAACTTACCATGACAATATTTAATAACATGAATATAACTTTTCTCATTAGGAGTCAAAACCCGAGCAGCTGCATTTGGTCTAGTTGCAGGATACAACTCATTCTCGTATGACCAACAAAACGCATACCACAAATTATTCTCCTTACCAATCCAAGGAAAAATGAAGGATCGACGTTATCTGGGACAAACTAGTTTTCAATGTCCCAAATAAAGAAAATAGGGTTATGATTCTACATTGCCTGTCAAAATGCAAGTATCGTCATTCTGATCTAGATATGAAACATAAAAACTTTTCCTACTCAAAAGACATTTCAATCGAACTTAGTATACAATGATTCAAAGAATCCAACATTGATATCAATTAGAAAACCAAATATCGTTTTTGTTTGGAAAAATCATAAGGAACACATTAAATATATCATTTATTACAAAGTTATAATACCCTAACACGTTAGATTTCAAAATCTAAGATCAGTTTGATATCCAAATCACATATAGTTCATGCATTCATGACCAAAACTAAGATGCCTCGACCAATGCCATCACACATTTTTGTCTTAGATGCTCAACCTAACCAGTATCATGATACTCGTAAAACACATATAGAAACATATTGTGAATGTAAGAGAACAGACATTTTAGCTTAATTTGTAGAGAAAAATGGAGTTACTTTAAACTTACCATGACAAGCTTTAATAACATGAATTCAAGTTTTTCAATGGAAATCAAAACCTGAACTGTTGCATTTGGTCTAGTTGCAGGAAACGCAACTCATTCTCATATGAACAACAAAACGCATACCACAAAGTATTCTCATTACCAGTCCTAGGACAAATGAAGGATCAACGTTATTTGGGACCAACCAGTTTTCAATCACCAAGATAAACAAAACAAGGTAGTGATTTTACATTGCTTGTCAAAATGCAGGTATCATCATTCTTAGGTAGATATGTACAAACCTAAAACTATTCATACTCAAAAGACATTCAAATCGAACAAAGTAAACAAAGGTCAAAACCCTAAGACAGACTTTAAATTACAACACCGTAACAAATAATCCAACATCAATATAAGTCACAAAACCAAAAATCATATTGAAATGAAAATACTCCTAAAAAATACATCAAAAATATCAGTTATTACAAAGTTTATGATACCCTAATACGTTTGATTTCCAAACATAAGATCAATTCTATGTGCAACTCAAATATTGTTCATGCATTCATGACCATTTGTAAGATGCCTCCACCAATGCCAACACTTATTTATTTTTATCTTAGATGCTCAGCCTACCAAGTATCATGATATGCGTAAAACATACAGAGAAACACATAGTGATTGAAAGAGAACGAACATCTCTGCACGATTAAAAGAGAAAAAAACAAGTTACATTTAAGTTAACATGTAAAGCTTTTATAAATATGAATTTAACTTTTCTCAATGGAAGTCAAACCCTGTCCTGCTGCATTTGGTCTACTTACAAGAACAAATTACATTAAACTTACCATGAAAAGCATTAGTAACTTGTAATTCAACTTTTCTCAATGGAAGTCAAACCCCGTTCTGTTGCATTTTTGTGGTGACAAGAACACAACTCATTCTCTTATGACTAACAAAAAGGCATACCACGAAGTACTCTCGTTACTAGTCCTAAGACAAAGGAAGAATCAACAATATTTGGGACTGACCAATTTTCAATCTCCCAAATAAAGAAAACAGGGTTGTGATTCAACATTGCTTGTCAAAATGCAAGTATCATTATTCTTAGAGTGAATATTTACAAATATAAAACTTTTCCTTACTCAAAATACATTTCAATCGAACACAATATACAATGGTTCAAACCCTAAGACAGAGTTCAAAATATACAAGACCTTAACAAAGAATCCAACATCGATATAAGTTACAAAACCTAATATCTTTTCCAAAGGAAAAAAAAAGAACACATCAAAAATATCATTCATTACAAAGTTACAATAGCCTAACACGTTAGATTTCAATACCTAATTTCAATTTTATGTCCAACACACATATAGTTCATGCATTCATGACCAAAAATAAGATGCCTCGACAGATGCCAACACACATTTTTGTCTTAGATGCTCAACCTACTAAGCATTATGATAGTCGTAAAACACACAGAGCAACACATTCGTATTGCAAGAACATAAATTTCACTTTAATTTAATGAGAAACAAATAAGTTACTTTAAACTTACCATGACAATATTTAATAACATGAATATAACTTTTCTCATTAGGAGTCGAAACCCGAGCAGCTGCATTTGGTCTAGTTGCAGGATACAACTCATTCTCGTATGACCAACAAAACGCATACCACAAATTATTCTCCTTACCAATCCAAGGAAAAATGAAGGATCGACGTTATCTGGGACAAACTAGTTTTCAATGTCCCAAATAAAGAAAATAGGGTTATGATTCTACATTGCCTGTCAAAATGCAAGTATCGTCATTCTGATCTAGATATGAAACATAAAAACTTTTCCTACTCAAAAGACATTTCAATCGAACTTAGTATAAAATGATTCAAAGAATCCAACATTGATATCAATTAGAAAACCAAATATCGTTTTTGTTTGGGAAAATCATAAGGAACACATTAAATATATCATTTATTACAAAGTTATAATACCCTAACACGTTAGATTTCAAAATCTAAGATCAGTTTTATATCCAAATCACATATAGTTCATGCATTCATGACCAAAAGTAAGATGCCTCGACCAATGCCATCACACATTTTTGTCTTAGATGCTCAACCTAACAAGTATCATGATACTCGTAAAACACATATAGAAACATTTTGTGAATGTAAGAGAACAGACATTTTAGCTTAATTTGTAGAGAAAAATGGAGTTACTTTAAACTTACCATGACAAGCTTTAATAACATGAATTCAAGTTTTTCAATGGAAATCAAAACCTGAACTGTTGCATTTGGTCTAGTTGCAGGAAACGCAACTCATTCTCATATGAACAACAAAACGCATACCACAAAGTATTCTCATTACCAGTCCTAGGACAAATGAAGGATCAACGTTATTTGGGACCAACCAGTTTTCAATCACCAAGATAAACAAAACAAGGTAGTGATTTTACATTGCTTGTCAAAATGCAGGTATCATCATTCTTAGGTAGATATGTACAAACCTAAAACTATTCATACTCAAAAGACATTCAAATCGAACAAAGTAAACAAAGGTCAAAACCCTAAGACAGACTTTAAATTACAACACCGTAACAAATAATCCAACATCAATATAAGTCACAAAACCAAAAATCATATTGAAATGAAAATACTCCTAAAAAATACATCAAAAATATCAGTTATTACAAAGTTTATGATACCCTAATACGTTTGATTTCCAAACATAAGATCAATTCTATGTGCAACTCAAATATTGTTCATGCATTCATGACCATTTGTAAGATGCCTCCACCAATGCCAACACTTATTTATTTTTATCTTAGATGCTCAGCCTACCAAGTATCATGATATGCGTAAAACATACAGAGAAACACATAGTGATTGAAAGAGAACGAACATCTCTGCACGATTAAAAGAGAAAAAAACAAGTTACATTTAAGTTAACATGTAAAGCTTTTATAAATATGAATTTAACTTTTCTCAATGGAAGTCAAACCCTGTCCTGCTGCATTTGGTCTACTTACAAGAACAAATTACATTAAACTTACCATGAAAAGCATTAGTAACTTGTAATTCAACTTTTCTCAATGGAAGTCAAACCCCGTTCTGTTGCATTTTTGTGGTGACAAGAACACAACTCATTCTCTTATGACTAACAAAAAGGCATACCACGAAGTACTCTCGTTACCAGTCCTAAGACAAAGGAAGAATCAACAATATTTGGGACTGACCAATTTTCAATCTCCCAAATAAAGAAAACAGGGTTGTGATTCAACATTTCTTGTCAAAATGCAAGTATCATTATTCTTAGAGTGAATATTTACAAATATAAAACTTTTCCTTACTCAAAATACATTTCAATCGAACACAATATACAATGGTTCAAACCCTAAGACAGAGTTCAAAATATACAAGACCTTAACAAAGAATCCAACATCGATATAAGTTACAAAACCTAATATCTTTTCCAAAGGAAAAAAAAGAACACATCAAAAATATCACTCATTACAAAGTTACAATAGCCTAACACGTTAGATTTCAATACCTAATTTCAATTTATGTCCAACACACATATAATTCATGCATTCATGACCAAAAATAAGATGCCTCGACAGATGCCAACACACATTTTTGTCTTAGATGCTCAACCTACTAAGCATTATGATAGTCGTAAAAACACACAGAGAAACACATTCGTATTGCAAGAACATAAATTTCACCTTAATTTAATGAGAAACAAATAAGTTACTTTAAACTTACCATGACAATATTTAATAACATGAATATAACTTTTCTCATTAGGAGTCGAAACCCGAGCAGCTGCATTTGGTCTAGTTGCAAGATACAACTCATTCTCGTATGACCAACAAAACGCATACCACAAATTATTCTCCTTACCAATCCAAGGCAAAATGAAGGATCGACGTTATCTGGGACAAACTAGTTTTCAATGTCCCAAATAAAGAAAATAGGGTTATGATTCTACATTGCCTGTCAAAATGCAAGTATCGTCATTCTGATCTAGATATGAAACATAAAAATTTTCCTACTCAAAAGACATTTCAATCGAACTTAGTATACAATGATTCAAAGAATCCAACATTGATATCAATTAGAAAACCAAATATCGTTTTTGTTTGGAAAAATCATAAGGAACACATTAAATATATCATTTATTACAAAGTTATAATACCCTAACACGTTAGATTTCAAATTCTAAGATCAGTTTGATATCCAAATCACATATTGTTCATGCATTCATGACCAAAAGTAAGATGCCTCGACCAATGCCATCACACATTTTTGTCTTAGATGCTCAACCTAACCAGTATAATGATACTCGTAAAACACATATAGAAACATATTGTGAATGTAAGAGAACAGACATTTTAGCTTAATTTGTAGAGAAAAATGGAGTTACTTTAAACTTACCATGACAAGCTTTAATAACATGAATTCAAGTTTTTCAATGGAAATCAAAACCTGAACTGTTGCATTTGGTCTAGTTGCAGGAAACACAACTCATTCTCATATGAACAACAAAACGCATACCACAAAGTATTCTCATTACCAGTCCTAGGACAAATGAAGGATCAACGTTATTTGGGACCAACCAGTTTTCAATCACCAAGATAAACAAAACAAGGTAGTGATTTTACATTGCTTGTCAAAATGCAGGTATCATCATTCTTAGGTAGATATGTACAAACCTAAAACTATTCATACTCAAAAGACATTCAAATCGAACAAAGTAAACAAAGGTCAAAACCCTAAGACAGAGTTTAGAATTACAAGACCGTAACAAATAATCCAACATCAATATAAGTCACAAAACCAAAAATCATATTGAAATGAAAATACTCCTAAAAAATACATCAAAAATATCAGTTATTACAAAGTTTATGATACCCTAATACGTTTGATTTCCAAACATAAGATCAATTCTATGTGCAACTCAAATATTGTTCATGCATTCATGACCAATTGGAAGATGCCTCCACCAATGCCAACACTTATTTATTTTTATCTTAGATGCTCAGCCTACCAAGTATCATGATATGCGTAAAACATACAGAGAAACACGTAGTGATTGAAAGAGAACGAACATCTCTGCACGATTAAAAGAGAAAAAAACAAGTTACATTTAAGTTAACATGTAAAGCTTTTATAAATATGAATTTAACTTTTCTCAATGGAAGTCAAACCCTGTCCTGCAGCATTTGGTCTACTTACAAGAACAAATTACATTAAACTTACCATGAAAAGCATTAGTAACATGTAATTCAACTTTTCTCAATGGAAGTCAAACCCCGTTCTGTTGCATTTTTGTGGTGACAAGAACACAACTCATTCTCTTATGACTAACAAAAAGGCATACCACGAAGTACTCTCGTTACCAGTCCTAAGACAAAGGAAGAATCAACAATATTTGGGACTCACCAATTTTCAATCTCCCAAATAAAGAAAACAGGGTTGTGATTCAACATTTCTTGTCAAAATGCAAGTATCATTATTCTTAGAGTGAATATTTACAAATATAAAACTTTTCCTTACTCAAAATACATTTCAATCGAACACAATATACAATGGTTCAAACCCTAAGACAGAGTTCAAAATATACAAGACCTTAACAAAGAATCCAACATCGATATAAGTTACAAAACCTAATATCTTTTCCAAAGGAAAAAAAAAAGAACACATCAAAAATATCATTCATTACAAAGTTACAATAGCCTAACACGTTAGATTTCAATACCTAATTTCAATTTTATGTCCAACACACATATAGTTCATGCATTCATGACCAAAAATAAGATGCCTCGACAGATGCCAACACACATTTTTGTCTTAGATGCTCAACCTACTAAGCATTATGATAGTCGTAAAACACACAGAGAAACACATTCGTATTGCAAGAACATAAATTTCACTTTAATTTAATGAGAAACAAATAAGTTACTTTAAACTTACCATGACAATATTTAATAACATGAATATAACTTTTCTCATTAGGAGTCGAAACCCGAGCAGCTGCATTTGGTCTAGTTGCAGGATACAACTCATTCTCGTATGACCAACAAAACGCATACCACAAATGATTCTCCTTACCAATCCAAGGAAAAATGAAGGATCGACGTTATCTGGGACAAACGAGTTTTCAATGTCCCAAATAAAGAAAATAGGGTTATGATTCTACATTGCCTGTCAAAATGGAAGTATCGTCATTCTGATCTAGATATGAAACATAAAAACTTTTCCTACTCAAAAGACATTTCAATCGAACTTAGTATACAATGATTCAAAGAATCCAACATTGATATCAATTAGAAAACCAAATATCGTTTTTGTTTGGAAAAATCATAAGGAACACATTAAATATATCATTTATTACAAAGTTATAATACCCTAACACCTTAGATTTCAAAATCTAAGATCAGTTTGATATCCAAATCACATATTGTTCATGCATTCATGACCAAAAGTAAGATGCCTCGACCAATGCCATCACACATCTTTGTCTTAGATGCTCAACCTAACCAGTATCATGATACTCGTAAAACACATATAGAAACATTTTGTGAATGTAAGAGAACAGACATTTTAGCTTAATTTGTAGAGAAAAATGGAGTTACTTTAAACTTACCATGACAAGCTTTAATAACATGAATTCAAGTTTTTCAATGGAAATCAAAACCTGAACTGTTGCATTTGGTCTAGTTGCAGGAAACGCAACTCATTCTCATATGAACAACAAAACGCATACCACAAAGTATTCTCATTACCAGTCCTAGGACAAATGATGGATCAACGTTATTTGGGACCAACCAGTTTTCAATCACCAAGATAAACAAAACAAGGTAGTGATTTTACATTGCTTGTCAAAATGCAGGTATCATCATTCTTAGGTAGATATGTACAAACCTAAAACTATTCATACTCAAAAGACATTCAAATCGAACAAAGTAAACAAAGGTCAAAACCCTAAGACAGAGTTTAAAATTACAAGACCGTAACAAATAATCCAACATCAATATAAGTCACAAAACCAAAAATCATATTGAAATGAAAATACTCCTAAAAAATACATCAAAAATATCAGTTATTACAAAGTTTATGATACCCTAATACGTTCGATTTCCAAACATAAGATCAATTCTATGTGCAACTCAAATATTGTTCATGCATTCATGACCATTTGTAAGATGCCTCCACCAATGCCAACACTTATTTATTTTTATCTTAGATGCTCAGCCTACCAAGTATCATGATATGCGTAAAACATACAGAGAAACACATAGTGATTGAAAGAGAACGAACATCTCTGCACGATTAAAAGAGAAAAAAAAAAGTTACATTTAAGTTAACATGTAAAGCTTTTATAAATATGAATTTAACTTTTCTCAATGGAAGTCAAACCCTGTCCTGCTGCATTTGGTCTACTTACAAGAACAAATTACATTAAACTTACCATGAAAAGCATTAGTAACTTGTAATTCAACTTTTCTCAATGGAAGTCAAACCCCGTTCTGTTGCATTTTTTGTGGTGACAAGAACACAACTCATTCTCTTATGACTAACAAAAAGGCATACCACGAAGTACTCTCGTTACCAGTCCTAAGACAAAGGAAGAATCAACAATATTTGGGACTGACCAATTTTCAATCTCCCAAATAAAGAAAACAGGGTTGTGATTCAACATTGCTTGTCAAAATGCAAGTATCATTATTCTTAGAGTGAATATTTACAAATATAAAACTTTTCCTTACTCAAAATACATTTCAATCGAACACAATATACAATGGTTCAAACCCTAAGACAGAGTTCAAAATATACAAGACCTTAACAAAGAATCCAACATTGATATAAGTTACAAAACCTAATATCTTTTCCAAAGGAAAAAAAATAACACATCAAAAATATCATTCATTACAAAGTTACAATAGCCTAACACGTTAGATTTCAATACCTAATTTCAATTTTATGTCCAACACACATATAGTTCATGCATTCATGACCAAAAATAAGATGCCTCGACAGATGCCAACACACATTTTTGTCTTAGATGCTCAACCTACTAAGCATTATGATAGTCGTAAAACACACAGAGAAACACATTCGTATTGCAAGAACATAAATTTCACTTTAATTTAATGAGAAACAAATAAGTTACTTTAAACTTACCATGACAATATTTAATAACATGAATATAACTTTTCTCATTAGGAGTCGAAACCCGAGCAGCTGCATTTGGTCTAGTTGTAGGATACAACTCATTCTCGTATGACCAACAAAATGCATACCACAAATTATTCTCCTTATCAATCCAAGGAAAAATGAAGGATCGACGTTATCTGGGACAAACTAGTTTTCAATGTCCCAAATAAAGAAAATAGGGTTATGATTCTACATTGCCGTTCAAAATGCAAGTATCGTCATTCTGATCTAGATATGAAACATAAAAACTTTTCCTACTCAAAAGACATTTCAATCGAACTTAGTATACAATGATTCAAAGAATCCAACATTGATATCAATTAGAAAACCAAATATCGTTTTTGTTTGGAAAAATCATAAGGAACACATTAAATATATCATTTATTACAAAGTTATAATACCCTAACACGTTAGATTTCAAAATCTAAGATCAGTTTTATATCCAAATCACATATAGTTCATGCATTCATGACCAAAAGTAAGATGCCTCGACCAATGCCATCACACATTTTTGTCTTAGATGCTAAACCTAACCAGTATCATGAAACTTGTAAAACAAATATAGAAACATATTGTGAATGTAAGAGAACAGACATTTTAGCTTAATTTGTAGAGAAAAATGGAGTTACTTTAAACTTACCATGACAAGCTTTAATAACATGAATTCAAGTTTTTCAATGGAAATCAAAACCTGAACTGTTGCATTTGGTCCAGTTGCAGGAAACGCAACTCATTCTCATATGAACAACAAAACGCATACCACAAAGTATTCTCATTACCAGTCCTAGGACAAATGAAGGATCAACGTTATTTGGGACCAACCAGTTTTCAATCACCAAGATAAACAAAACAAGGTAGTGATTTTACATTGCTTGTCAAAATGCAGGTATCATCATTCTTAGGTAGATATGTACAAACCTAAAACTATTCATACTCAAAAGACATTCAAATCAAACAAAGTAAACAAAGGTCAAAACCCTAAGACAGAGTTTAAAATTACAAGACCGTAACAAATAATCCAACATCAATATAAGTCACAAAACCAAAAATCATATTGAAATGACAATACTCCTAAAAAATACATCAAAAATATCAGTTATTACAAAGTTTATGATACCCTAATACGTTTGATTTCCAAACATAAGATCAATTCTATGTGCAACTCAAATATTGTTCATGCATTCATGACCATTTGTAAGATGCCTCCACCAATGCCAACACTTATTTATTTTTATCTTAGATGCTCAGCCTACCAAGTATCATGATATGCGTAAAACATACAGAGAAACACATAGTGATTGAAAGAGAACAAACATCACTGCACGATTAAAAGAGAAAAAAAAAAGTTACATTTAAGTTAACATGTAAAGCTTTTATAAATATGAATTTAACTTTTCTCAATGGAAGTAAAACCCTGTCCTGCTGCATTTGGTCTACTTACAAGAACAAATTACTTTAAACTTACCATCAAAGGCATTAGTAACATGTAATTCAACTTTTCTAAATGGAAGTCAAACCCCGTTCTGTTGCATTTTTTGTGGTGACAAGAACACAACTCATTCTCTTATGACTAACAAAAAGGCATACCACGAAGTACTCTCGTTACCAGTCCTAAGACAAAGGAAGAATCGACAATATTTGGGACTGACCAATTTTCAATCTCCCAAATAAAGAAAACAGGGTTGTGATTCAACATTGCTTGTCAAAATGCAAGTATCATTATTCTTAGAGTGAATATTTACAAATATAAAACTTTTCCTTACTCAAAATACATTTCAATCGAACACAATATACAATGGTTCAAACCCTAAGACAGAGTTCAAAATACACAATACCTTAACAAAGAATCCAACATCGATATAAGTTACAAAACCTAATATCTTTTCCAAAGGAAAAAAAAAAGAACACATCAAAAATATCATTCATTACAAAGTTACAATAGCCTAACACGTTAGATTTCAATACCTAATTTCAATTTATGTCCAACACACATATAATTCATGCATTCATGACCAAAAATAAGATGCCTCGACAGATGCCAACACACATTTTTGTCTTAGATGCTCAACCTACTAAGCATTATGATAGTCGTAAAACACATAGAGAAACACATTCGTATTGTAAGAACATAAATTTCACCTTTTGTTTAATGAGAAACAAATAAGTTATTTTAAACTTACCATGACAATATTTAATAACATGAATATAACTTTTCTCATTAGGAGTCGAAACCCGAGCAGCTGCATTTGGTCTAGTTGCAGGATACAACTCATTCTCGTATGACCAACAAAACGCATACCACAAATTATTCTCCTTACCAATCCAAGGAAAAATGAAGGATCGGCGTTATCTGGGAAAAACTAGTTTTCAATGTCCCAAATAAAGAAAATAGGGTTATGATTCTACATTGCCTGTCAAAATGCAAGTATCGTCATTCTGATCTAGATATGAAACATAAAAACTTTTCCTACTCAAAAGACATTTCAATCGAACATAGTATACAATGATTCAAATAATCCAACATTGATATCAATTAGAAAACCAAATATCGTTTTTGTTTGGAAAAATCATAAGGAACACATTAAATATATCATTTATTACAAAGTTATAATACCCTAACACGTTAGATTTCAAAATCTAAGATCAGTTTTATATCCAAATCACATATAGTTCATGCATTCATGACCAAAAGTAAGATGCCTCGACCAATGCCAACACACATTTTTGTCTTAGATGCTCAACCTAACCAGTATCATGAAACTCGTAAAACACATATAGAAACATATTGTGAATGTAAGAGAACAGACATTTTAGCTTAATTTGTAGAGAAAAATGGAGTTACTTTAAACTTACCATGACAAGCTTTAATAACATGAATTCAAGTTTTTCAATGGAAATCAAAACATGAACTGTTGCATTTGGTCTAGTTGCAGGAAACGCAACTCATTCTCATATGAACAACAAAACGCATACCACAAAGTATTCTCACTACCAGTCCTAGGACAAATGAAGGATCAACGTTATTTGAGACCAACCAGTTTTCAATCACCAAGATAAACAAAACAAGGTAGTGATTTTACATTGCTTGTCAAAATGCAGGTATCATCATTCTTAGGTAGATATGTACAAACCTAAAACTATTCATACTCAAAAGACATTCAAATCAAAAAAAGTAAACAAAGGTCAAAACCCTAAGACAGAATTTAAAATTACAAGACCGTAACAAATAATCCAACATCAATATAAGTCACAAAACCAAAAATCATATTGAAATGACAATACTCCTAAAAAATACATCAAAAATATCAGTTATTACAAAGTTTATGATACCCTAATACGTTTGATTTCCAAACATAAGATCAATTCTATGTGCAACTCAAATATTGTTCATGCATTCATGACCATTTGTAAGATGCCTCCACCAATGCCAACACTTATTTATTTTTATCTTAGATGCTCCGCCTACCAAGTATCATGATGTGCGTAAAACATACAGAGAAACACATAGTGATTGAAAGAGAACGAATATCTCTGCACGATTAAAAGAGAAAAAAACAAGTTACATTTAAGTTAACATGTAAAGCTTTTAGAAATATGAATTTAACTTTTCTCAATGGAAGTCAAACCCTGTCCTGCTGCATTTGGTCTACTTACAAGAACAAATTACTTTAAACTTACCATGAAAAGCATTAGTAACATGTAATTCAACTTTTCTCAATGGAAGTCAAACCCCGTTCTGTTGCATTTTTTGTGGTGACAAGACAACAACTCATTCTCTTATGACTAACAAAAAGGCATAGCACGAAGTACTCTCATTACCAGTCCTAAGAAAAAGGAAGAATCGACAATATTTGGGACTGACCAATTTTCAATCTCACAAATAAAGAAAACAGGGTTGTGATTCAACATTGCTTGTCAATATGCAAGTATCATTATTCTTAGAGTGAATATGTGCAAATCTAAAACTTTTCCGTACTCAAAAGACATTTCAATCGAACACAGTATACAATGGTTCAAACCCTAAGACAAAGTTCAAAATATACAAGACCTTAACAAAGAATCCAACATCGATATAAGTTACAAAACCTAATATCTTTTCCAAAGGAAAAAAAAAAGAACACATCAAAAATATCATTCATTACAAAGTTACAATAGCCTAACACGTTAGATTTCAATACCCAATTTCAATTTTATGTCCAACACACATATAGTTCATGCATTCATGACCAAAAATAAGATGCCTCGACAGATGCCAACACACATTTTTGTCTTAGATGCTCAACCTACTAAGCATTATGATAGTCGTAAAACACACAGAGAAACACATTCGTATTGCAAGAAGATAAATTTCACCTTAATTTAATGAGAAAAAAATAAGTTACTTTAAAGTTACCATGACAATATTTAATAACATGAATATAACTTTTCTCATTAGGAGTCGAAACCCGAGCAGCTGCATTTGGTCTAGTTGCAGGATACAACTCATTCTCGTATGACCAACAAAACGCATACCACAAATTATTCTCCTTACCAATCCAAGGAAAAATGAAGGATCGACGTTATCTGGGACAAACTAGTTTTCAATGTCCCAAATAAAGAAAATAGGGTTATGATTCTGCATTGCCTGTCAAAATGCAAGTATCGTCATTCTGATCTAGATATGAAACATACAAACTTTTCCTACTCAAAAGACATTTCAATCGAACATAGTATACCATGATTCAAAGAATCCAACATTGATAACAATTAGAAAACCAAATATCGTTTTTGTTTGGAAAAATCATAAGGAACACATTAAATATATCATTTATTACAAAGTTATAATACCCTAACACGTTAGATTTCAAAATCTAAGATCAGTTTTATATCCAAATCACATATAGTTCATGCATTCATGACCAAAAGTAAGATGCCTCGACCAATGCCAACACACATTTTTGTCTTAGATGCTCAACCTACCCAGTATCATGATACTCGTAAAACACATGTAGAAACATATTGTGAATGTAAGAGAACAGACATTTTAGCTTAATTTGTAGAGAAAAATGGAGTTACTTTAAACTTACCATGACAAGCTTTAATAACATGAATTCAAGTTTTTCAATGGAAATCAAAACCTGAACTGTTGCATTTGGTCTAGTTGCAGGAAACGCAACTTATTCTCATATGAACAACAAAACGCATACCACAAAGTATTCTCCTTACCAATCCAAGGAAAAATGAAGGATCGACGTTATCTGGGACAAATTAGTTTTCAATGTCCCAAATAAAGAAAATAGGGTTATGATTCTACATTGCCTGTCAAAATGCAAGTATCGTCATTCTGATCTAGATATGAAACATAAAAACTTTTCCTACTCAAAAGACATTTCAATCGAACATAGTATACCATGATTCAAAGAATCCAACATTGATATCAATTAGAAAACCAAATATCGTTTTTGTTTGGAAAAATCATAAGGAACACATTAAATATATCATTTATTACAAAGTTATAATACCCTAACACGTTAGATTTCAAAATCTAAGATCAGTTTTATATCCAAATCACATATAGTTCATGCATTCATGACCAAAAGTAAGATGCCTCGACCAATGCCAACACACATTTTTGTCTTAGATGCTCAACCTAACCAGTATCATGATACTCGTAAAACACATATAGAAACATATTGTGAATGTAAGAGAACAGACATTTTAGCTTAATTTGTAGAGAAAAATGGAGTTACTTTAAACTTACCATGACAAGCTTTAATAACATGAATTCAAGTTTTTCAATGGAAATCAAAACCTGAACTGTTGCATTTGGTCTAGTTGCAGGAAACGCAACTCATTCTCATATGAACAACAAAATGCATACCACAAAGTATTCTCATTACTAGTCCTAGGACAAATGAAGGATCAACGTTATTTGGGACCAACCAGTTTTCAATCACCAAGATAAACAAAACAAGGTAGTGATTTTACATTGCTTGTCAAAATGCAGGTATCATCATTCTTAGGTAGATATGTACAAACCTAAAACTATTCATACTCAAAAGACATTCAAATCAAACAAAGTAAACAAAGGTCAAAACCCTAAGACAGAGTTTAAAATTACAAGACCGTAACAAATAATCCAACATCAATATAAGTCACAAAACCAAAAATCATATTGAAATGACAATACTCCTAAAAAATACATCAAAAATATCAGTTATTACAAAGTTTATGATACCCTAATACGTTTGATTTCCAAACATAAGATCAATTCTATGTGCAACTCAAATATTGTTCATGCATTCATGACCATTTGTAAGATGCCTCCACCAATGCCAACACTTATTTATTTTTATCTTAGATGCTCAGCCTACCAAGTATCATGATATGTGTAAAACATACAGAGAAACACATAGTGATTGAAAGAGAACGAACATCACTGCACGATTAAAAGAGAAAAAAACAAGTTACATTTAAGTTAACATGTAAAGCTTTTATAAATATGAATTTAACTTTTCTCAATGGAAGTCAAACCCTGTCCTGCTGCATTTGGTATACTTACAAGAACAAATTACTTTAAACTTACCATGAAAAGCATTAGTAACATGTAATTCAACTTTTCTCAATGGAAGTCAAACCCCGTTCTGTTGCATTTTTTGTGGTGACAAGACAACAACTCATTCTCTTATGACTAACAAAAAGGCATAGCACGAAGTACTCTCATTACCAGTCCTAAGAAAAAGGAAGAATCGACAATATTTGGGACTGACCAATTTTCAATCTCACAAATAAAGAAAACAGGGTTGTGATTCAACATTGCTTGTCAAAATGCAAGTATCATTATTCTTAGAGTGAATATGTGCAAATCTAAAACTTTTCCTTACTCAAAAGACATTTCAATCGAACGCAGTATACAATGGTTCAAACCCTAAGACAAAGTTCAAAATATACAAGACCTTAACAAAGAATCCAACATCGATATAAGTTACAAAACCTAATATCTTTTCCAAAGGAAAAAAAAAAAGAACACATCAAAAATATCATTCATTACAAAGTTACAATAGCCTAACACGTTAGATTTCAATACCCAATTTCAATTTTATGTCCAACACACATATAGTTCATGCATTCATGACCAAAAATAAGATGCCTCGACAGATGCCAACACACATTTTTGTCTTAGATGCTCAACCTACTAAGCATTATGATAGTTGTAAAACACACAGAGAAACACATTCGTATTGCAAGAACATAAATTTCACCTTAATTTAATGAGAAAAAAATAAGTTACTTTAAAGTTACCATGACAATATAACATGAATATAACTTTTCTCATTAGGAGTCGAAACCCGAGCAGCTGCATTTGGTCTAGTTGCAGGATACAACTCATTCTCGTATGACCAACAAAACGCATACCACAAATTATTCTCCTTACCAATCCAAGGAAAAATGAAGGATCGACGTTATCTGGGACAAACTAGTTTTCAATGTCCCAAATAAAGAAAATAGGGTTATGATTCTACATTGCCTGTCAAAATGCAAGTATCGTCATTCTGATCTAGATATGAAACATAAAAACTTTTCCTACTCAAAAGACATTTCAATCGAACATAGTATACCATGATTAAAATAATCCAACATTGATATCAATTAGAAAACCAAATATCGTTTTTGTTTGGAAAAATCATAAGGAACACATTAAATATATCATTTATTACAAAGTTATAATACCCTAACACGTTAGATTTCAAAATCTAAGATCAGTTTTATATCCAAATCACATAGAGTTCATGCATTCATGACCAAAAGTAAGTTGCCTCGACGAATGCCAACACACATTTTTGTCTTAGATGCTCAACCTAACCAGTATCATGATACTCGTAAAACACATATAGAAACATATTGTGAATGTAAGAGAACAGACAGTTTAGCTTAATTTGTAGAGAAAAATGGAGTTACTTTAAACTTACCATGACAAGCTTTAATAACATGAATTCAAGTTTTTCAATGGAAATCAAAACCTGAACTGTTGCATTTGGTCTAGTTGCAGGAAACGCAACTCATTCTCAAATGAACAACAAAACGCATACCACAAAGTATTCTCCTTACCAATCCAAGGAAAAATGAAGAATCGACGTTATCTGGGACAAACTAGTTTTCAATCACCAAGATAAACAAAACAAGGTAGTGATTTTACATTGCTTGTCAAAATGCAGGTATCATCATTCTTAGGTAGATATGTACAAACCTAAAACTATTCATACTCAAAAGACATTCAAATCGAACAAAGTAAACAAAGGTGAAAACCCTAAGACAGAGTTTAAAATTACAAGACCGTAACAAATAATCCAACATCAATATAAGTCACAAAACCAAAAATCATATTGAAAATGACAATACTCCTAAAAAATACATCAAAAATATCAGTTATTACAAAGTTTATGATACCCTAATACATTAGATTGCCAAACATAAGATCAATTCTATGTGGAACTCAAATATTGTTCATGCATTCATGACCAATTGTAAGATGCCTCCACCAATGCAAACACTTATTTTTTTTATGATATCATGAATTCAACTTTTTTAATGGAATTCAACACTTATTCAACTTCATTTTTCACATGATTCTGTGTAACACAAATTACTCTCATTACCAATTCTAAGACCCGTGAAGGATCGAAGTTATGTGGGATGGAACAGTTATTGATGTCCATATTAACCAAAATGGACATTGTTTGTCAAAATACAAGCATAAATACTTTGATCATAGATACTAAACCTTAGAGTGCCTTACTGAGAAGACACTCAAATTGAACAGAGAATACAAAGGTTCAAACCCTAAGAACAATTTCAAAATTTACAGTACCCAAACAAAGAGTCCAACATCGACATCAGTTAGAAAACCTAATAATTTTTTAATATGAAAAAAAAATCCTAAATAAGAATTCATAAATATTATTTATTTAAAAGTTACAATACCCTAACATGTTAGATTTCAAAACCTAAGATCGATTTCATGTACAATGCATATATTTCATGCATTTGTGACCAAAACTAAGATGTCTTGACCAATTCCAGCACTCATTCTCGGAAAAAATACTAAAAACATATTATGACTGCAAGAGAAAAAAAATCTCAGCTTAATTGAAAGAGAAAGAAATAAGATACTTCAAACTTACCATAACAGCATTTCATAATAAGAATTCAACTTTCCTCAATGGAAGTCAACACTCGTTCTGACGCATTTTTTCAAGTTGCAAGGAACAACTCATTGTCATATGACCAACAAAACACATCCCACGAAATACTCTTGTTACCTGTCTTAGGCCAAATGAAGGTTCCACGTTATAATGGACTGAACAGTTTTTCATCTCCCAAATAAAGAAAACATGTTTATGATTCTGCATTCCCTACCAATATACAAGCATAGACACTCTAAAATAGATATTTACAAAACCTGAAATTGCTTTCTACTCAAAAGACACTCAAATCAAACTGAGTTGACCAAGTTTCAAACCCTAAGATTGGTTTTGAAATGTTTAACACCCTAACAAGGAATACAACATCAATTATAGTTACCAAACCTAAGATCGTTTTCAAATGAACAAAAACCTAAAGAAGACTACAATCATATCATTGATTTCAAAGTTACAATACCCTAACATCATGTTAGATTTCAAAAGCTAAGATCGATTTCATGTACAGCTCACATCTTTCCTGCATTTGTGACCATAAGTAAGTTGCCTCTACCAACACCAACAATCATTTTTGTTCTAGATGCCCACCCCACCAATTATCATGATACTCGGAAAAAATACTAAGAAACATAATGTGACTGGTAGAGAAACAAAATTTTAAATTAAATAAAGAGAAAGAAAGAAGTTACTTTAGACTTTCCATGACTCGCTTTGATATTATGAATTCACCTTTGCCCAATGGACGTCAACACTCGTTCAAATATATTTTTTGAGTTATAGGAATGCAACTCATTATCACATGACCAACAAAGCGCATACCACAAAATACTCTCGTTACAAGTCTCCACACCAAGGAAGGATCGATGTTATTTGGCACCGAATAGTTTTCGATATCCAAATAATGAAAAAAATTGTTATGATTCTGCATTGCCTGCCAAAATATGAGCATAGATATGTACAAAACCTGAAATTACTTGCTACCAAATCACAAAATCCTAAAGAAGACTCCAATAAATTCATTAATTTAAAACATACAATACCTTAACATCATCTTAGATTTCAAATGCTAAGATCGATTTTATGATCAACTCACATGTTTCATGCATTCGTAACAAAAAGTAAGATGTCCTCACTGCCCAGCCCACCAAGTCTCATGATTCTCGGAAAAAATACTGAGAAACATATTGTGACATAAAGAGAAACAAAATATTAACTTAAATGAAAGAGAAAGAAAGAAGTTACTTTAGACTTTCCAAACCAGCTTTGATATTATGAATTCACCTTTGCTCAATGGATGCTAACACTCGTTCAACTGTATTTTTTCTAGTTGCAAGATTGCACCTCATTATCACATGACCAACAAAGAGCATACCACGAAGTACTCTCATTACCAATCATGGGACAAATGAAGGATCGACGTTATTTGAGACAACCCGGTTTTCAATCTCCCATATAAAGAAAACAGGGTTGTGTTTCTACATTTCTTTTCAAAATTTAAGTAAAATTTTAAAATTTATAACACACGAAGAAAGAATACAACATTGATTATAGTTTTAAAACCTAAGATCACTTTCAAATGACAAAATCGTAATGAAGACTTTAATAATATCATTGATTTCAAATTTACAATACTTTAACATCATGCTAGATTTCACTTTTCTAAGATTGATTTCATGTACAACGCACATATTTCCTGCATTTGTGACCAAAAGTAAGATGTCTCGACCAATGCCAACACTTATTTTTGTCCAGAATGCCCAACCAACCAAGTATCATGATACTAAGAATAAATACAAAGAAACATATTGTGACTGATAAGCACTTTTTTTTTGTTTTGACTTAAGTGAAAGAGAAAGAGACAAGTTACTTTCGACTTTCCATGACCACCTTTGATATCATGAATTCAACTTTTTCAATGGAATTCAACACTTATTCAACTTCATTTTTCACATGATTCTGTGTAACACAAATTACTCTCATTACCAATTCTAAGACCCGTGAAGGATCGAAGTTATGTGGGATGGAACAGTTATTGATGTCCATATTAACCAAAATGGACATTGTTTGTCAAAATACAAGCATAAATACTTTGATCATAGATACTAAACCTTAGAGTGCCTTACTGAGAAGACACTCAAATTGAACAGAGAATACAAAGGTTCAAACCCTAAGAACAATTTCAAAATTTACAGTACCCAAACAAAGAGTCCAACATCGACATCAGTTAGAAAACCTAATAATTTTTTAATATGAAAAAAAAATCCTAAATAAGAATTCATAAATATTATTTATTTAAAAGTTACAATACCCTAACATGTTAGATTTCAAAACCTAAGATCGATTTCATGTACAATGCATATATTTCATGCATTTGTGACCAAAACTAAGATGTCTTGACCAATTCCAGCACTCATTCTCGGAAAAAATACTAAAAACATATTATGACTGCAAGAGAAAAAAAATCTCAGCTTAATTGAAAGAGAAAGAAATAAGATACTTCAAACTTACCATAACAGCATTTCATAATAAGAATTCAACTTTCCTCAATGGAAGTCAACACTCGTTCTGACGCATTTTTTCAAGTTGCAAGGAACAACTCATTGTCATATGACCAACAAAACACATCCCACGAAATACTCTTGTTACCTGTCCTAGGCCAAATGAAGGTTCCACGTTATAATGGACTGAACAGTTTTTCATCTCCCAAATAAAGAAAACATGTTTATGATTCTACATTCCCTACCAATATACAAGCATAGACACTCTAAAATAGATATTTACAAAACCTGAAATTGCTTTCTACTCAAAAGACACTCAAATCAAACTGAGTTGACCAAGTTTCAAACCCTAAGATTGGTTTTGAAATGTTTAACACCCTAACAAGGAATACAACATCAATTATAGTTACCAAACCTAAGATCGTTTTCAAATGAACAAAAACCTAAAGAAGACTACAATCATATCATTGATTTCAAAGTTACAATACCCTAACATCATGTTAGATTTCAAAAGCTAAGATCGATTTCATGTACAGCTCACATCTTTCCTGCATTTGTGACCATAAGTAAGTTGCCTCTACCAACACCAACAATCATTTTTGTTCTAGATGCCCACCCCACCAATTATCATGATACTCGGAAAAAATACTAAGAAACATAATGTGACTGGTAGAGAAACAAAATTTTAAATTAAATAAAGAGAAAGAAAGAAGTTACTTTAGACTTTCCATGACTCGCTTTGATATTATGAATTCACCTTTGCCCAATGGACGTCAACACTCGTTCAAATATATTTTTTGAGTTATAGGAATGCAACTCATTATCACATGACCAACAAAGCGCATACCACAAAATACTCTCGTTACAAGTCTCCACACCAAGGAAGGATCGATGTTATTTGGCACCGAATAGTTTTCGATATCCAAATAATGAAAAAATTGTTATGATTCTGCATTGCCTGCCAAAATATGAGCATAGATATGTACAAAACCTGAAATTACTTGCTACCAAATCACAAAATCCTAAAGAAGACTTCAATAAATTCATTAATTTAAAACATACAATACCTTAACATCATCTTAGATTTCAAATGCTAAGATCGATTTTATGATCAACTCACATGTTTCATGCATTCGTAACAAAAAGTAAGATGTCCTCACTGCCCAGCCCACCAAGTCTCATGATTCTCGGAAAAAATACTGAGAAACATATTGTGACATAAAGAGAAACAAAATATTAACTTAAATGAAAGAGAAAGAAAGAAGTTACTTTAGACTTTCCAAACCAGCTTTGATATTATGAATTCACCTTTGCTCAATGGATGCTAACACTCGTTCAACTGTATTTTTTCTAGTTGCAAGATTGCACCTCATTATCACATGACCAACAAAGAGCATACCACGAAGTACTCTCATTACCAATCATGGGACAAATGAAGGATCGACGTTATTTGAGACAACCCGGTTTTCAATCTCCCATATAAAGAAAACAGGGTTGTGTTTCTACATTTCTTTTCAAAATTTAAGTAAAATTTTAAAATTTATAACACACGAAGAAAGAATACAACATTGATTATAGTTTTAAAACCTAAGATCACTTTCAAATGACAAAATCGTAATGAAGACTTTAATAATATCATTGATTTCAAATTTACAATACTTTAACATCATGCTAGATTTCACTTTTCTAAGATTGATTTCATGTACAACGCACATATTTCCTGCATTTGTGACCAAAAGTAAGATGTCTCGACCAATGCCAACACTTATTTTTGTCCAGAATGCCCAACCAACCAAGTATCATGATACTAAGAATAAATACAAAGAAACATATTGTGACTGATAAGCACTTTTTTTTTGTTTTGACTTAAGTGAAAGAGAAAGAGACAAGTTACTTTCGACTTTCCATGACCACCTTTGATATCATGAATTCAACTTTTTCAATGGAATTCAACACTTATTCAACTTCATTTTTCACATGATTCTGTGTAACACAAATTACTCTCATTACCAATTCTAAGACCCGTGAAGGATCGAAGTTATGTGGGATGGAACAGTTATTGATGTCCATATTAACCAAAATGGACATTGTTTGTCAAAATACAAGCATAAATACTTTGATCATAGATACTAAACCTTAGAGTGCCTTACTGAGAAGACACTCAAATTGAACAGAGAATACAAAGGTTCAAACCCTAAGAACAATTTCAAAATTTACAGTACCCAAACAAAGAGTCCAACATCGACATCAGTTAGAAAACCTAATAATTTTTTAATATGAAAAAAAAATCCTAAATAAGAATTCATAAATATTATTTATTTAAAAGTTACAATACCCTAACATGTTAGATTTCATAACCTAAGATCGATTTCATGTACAATGCATATATTTCATGCATTTGTGACCAAAACTAAGATGTCTTGACCAATTCCAGCACTCATTCTCGGAAAAAATACTAAAAACATATTATGACTGCAAGAGAAAAAAAATCTCAGCTTAATTGAAAGAGAAAGAAATAAGATACTTCAAACTTACCATAACAGCATTTCATAATAAGAATTCAACTTTCCTCAATGGAAGTCAACACTCGTTCTGACGCATTTTTTCAAGTTGCAAGGAACAACTCATTGTCATATGACCAACAAAACACATCCCACGAAATACTCTTGTTACCTGTCCTAGGCCAAATGAAGGTTCCACGTTATAATGGACTGAACAGTTTTTCATCTCCCAAATAAAGAAAACATGTTTATGATTCTACATTCCCTACCAATATACAAGCATAGACACTCTAAAATAGATATTTACAAAACCTGAAATTGCTTTCTACTCAAAAGACACTCAAATCAAACTGAGTTGACCAAGTTTCAAACCCTAAGATTGGTTTTGAAATGTTTAACACCCTAACAAGGAATACAACATCAATTATAGTTACCAAACCTAAGATCGTTTTCAAATGAACAAAAACCTAAAGAAGACTACAATCATATCATTGATTTCAAAGTTACAATACCCTAACATCATGTTAGATTTCAAAAGCTAAGATCGATTTCATGTACAGCTCACATCTTTCCTGCATTTGTGACCATAAGTAAGTTGCCTCTACCAACACCAACAATCATTTTTGTTCTAGATGCCCACCCCACCAATTATCATGATACTCGGAAAAAATACTAAGAAACATAATGTGACTGGTAGAGAAACAAAATTTTAAATTAAATAAAGAGAAAGAAAGAAGTTACTTTAGACTTTCCATGACTCGCTTTGATATTATGAATTCACCTTTGCCCAATGGACGTCAACACTCGTTCAAATATATTTTTTGAGTTATAGGAATGCAACTCATTATCACATGACCAACAAAGCGCATACCACAAAATACTCTCGTTACAAGTCTCCACACCAAGGAAGGATCGATGTTATTTGGCACCGAATAGTTTTCG
The DNA here is from genome assembly GCA_023374145.1 of Lepidium sativum. Taxonomy (NCBI): domain Eukaryota; kingdom Viridiplantae; phylum Streptophyta; class Magnoliopsida; order Brassicales; family Brassicaceae; genus Lepidium; species Lepidium sativum. The sequence goes on along the minus strand of JAKUCM010000025.1, from coordinate 41,251 downwards.
ATATCCAAATAATGAAAAAATTGTTATGATTCTGCATTGCCTGCCAAAATATGAGCATAGATATGTACAAAACCTGAAATTACTTGCTACCAAATCACAAAATCCTAAAGAAGACTTCAATAAATTCATTAATTTAAAACATACAATACCTTAACATCATCTTAGATTTCAAATGCTAAGATCGATTTTATGATCAACTCACATGTTTCATGCATTCGTAACAAAAAGTAAGATGTCCTCACTGCCCAGCCCACCAAGTCTCATGATTCTCGGAAAAAATACTGAGAAACATATTGTGACATAAAGAGAAACAAAATATTAACTTAAATGAAAGAGAAAGAAAGAAGTTACTTTAGACTTTCAAACCAGCTTTGATATTATGAATTCACCTTTGCTCAATGGATGCTAACACTCGTTCAACTGTATTTTTTCTAGTTGCAAGATTGCACCTCATTATCACATGACCAACAAAGAGCATACCACGAAGTACTCTCATTACCAATCATGGGACCAAGGAAGAATCGATGTTATTTGGCAATGAACAGTTTTTGATGTCCAAATAACGAAAACAGGGTTATGATTCTGCATTGCCTGCCAAAATACAAGCATAGACACTCTAAACATAGATATTTACAAAACCTGAAATTGCTTTCTACTCAAAAGACACTCAAATCAAACTGAGTTGACCAAGTTTCAAACCCTAAGATTGGTTTTAAAATGTTTAACACCCTAACAAGGAATGCAACATCAATTATAGTTACCAAACCTATGATCGTTTTCAAATGAACAAAAACCTAAAGAAGACTACAATCATATCATTGATTTCAAAGTTACAATACCCTAACATCATGTTAGATTTCAAAAGCTAAGATCGATTTCATGTACAGCTCACATCTTTCCTGCATTTGTGACCATAAGTAAGTTGCCTCTACCAACACCAACAATCATTTTTGTTCTAGATGCCCACCCCACCAATTATCATGATACTCGGAAAAAATACTAAGAAACATAATGTGACTGGTAGAGAAACAAAATTTTAAATTAAATAAAGAGAAAGAAAGAAGTTACTTTAGACTTTCCATGACTCGCTTTGATATTATGAATTCACCTTTGCCCAATGGACGTCAACACTCGTTCAAATATATTTTTTGAGTTATAGGAATGCAACTCATTATCACATGACCAACAAAGCGCATACCACAAAATACTCTCGTTACAAGTCTCCACACCAAGGAAGGATCGATGTTATTTGGCACCGAATAGTTTTCGATATCCAAATAATGAAAAAATTGTTATGATTCTGCATTGCCTGCCAAAATATGAGCATAGATATGTACAAAACCTGAAATTACTTGCTACCAAATCACAAAATCCTAAAGAAGACTTCAATAAATTCATTAATTTAAAACATACAATACCTTAACATCATCTTAGATTTCAAATGCTAAGATCGATTTTATGATCAACTCACATGTTTCATGCATTCGTAACAAAAAGTAAGATGTCCTCACTGCCCAGCCCACCAAGTCTCATGATACTCGGAAAAAATACTGAGAAACATATTGTGACATAAAGAGAAACAAAATATTAACTTAAATGAAAGAGAAAGAAAGAAGTTACTTTAGACTTTCAGACCAGCTTTGATATTATGAATTCACCTTTGCTCAATGGATGCTAACACTCGTTCAACTGTATTTTTTCTAGTTGCAAGATTGCACCTCATTATCACATGACCAACAAAGAGCATACCACGAAGTACTCTCATTACCAATCATGGGACCAAGGAAGGATCGATGTTATTTGGCAATGAACAGTTTTTGATGTCCAAATAACGAAAACAGGGTTATGATTCTGCATTGCCTGCCAAAATACAAGCATAGACACTCTAAACATAGATATTTACAAAACCTGAAATTGCTTTCTACTCAAAAGACACTCAAATCAAACTGAGTTGACCAAGTTTCAAACCCTAAGATTGGTTTTAAAATGTTTAACACCCTAACAAGGAATACAACATCGATTATAGTTACCAAACCTAAGATCGTTTTCAAATGAACAAAAAACTAAAGAAGACTTCAATGATATCATTGATTTCAAAGTTACAATACCCTAACATCATGTTAGATTTCAAAAAGCTAAGATCGATTTCATGTACAACTCACATCTTTCGTGCATTTGTGACCATAAGTAAGTTGCCTCTACCAACGCCAACACTCATTTTTTTTCTAGATGCCCAGCCCAACAATTATCATTATACTCGGAAAAAATACTAAGAAACATAATGTGACTGGTAGAGAAACAAAATTTTAAATTAAATAAGGAGAAAGAAAGAAGTTACTTTAGACTTTCCATGAATCGCTTTGATATTATGAATTCACCTTTGCCCAATGGACGTCAACACTCGTTCAAATATATTTTTTGAGTTATAGGAATGCAACTCATTATCACATGACCAACAAAGCGCATACCACAAAATACTCTCGTTACAAGTCTCCACACCAAGGAAGGATCGATGTTATTTGGCACCGAATAGTTTTCGATATCCAAATAATGAAAAAATTGTTATGATTCTGCATTGCCTGCCAAAATATGAGCATAGATATGTACAAAACCTGAAATTACTTGCTACCAAATCACAAAATCCTAAAGAAGACTTCAATAAATTCATTAATTTAAAACATACAATACCTTAACATCATCTTAGATTTCAAATGCTAAGATCGATTTTATGATCAACTCACATGTTTCATGCATTCGTAACAAAAAGTAAGATGTCCTCACTACCCAGCCCACCAAGTCTCATGATTCTCGGAAAAAATACTGAGAAACATATTGTGACATAAAGAGAAACAAAATATTAACTTAAACGAAAGAGAAAGAAAGAAGTTACTTTAGACTTTCCAAACCAGCTTTGATATTATGAATTCACCTTTGCTCAATGGATGCTAACACTCGTTCAACTGTATTTTTTCTAGTTGCAAGATTGCACCTCATTATCACATGACCAACAAAGAGCATACCACGAAGTACTCTCATTACCAATAATGGGACCAAGGAAGGATCGATGTTATTTGGCAATGAACAGTTTTTGATGTCCAAATAACGAAAACAGGGTTATGATTCTGCATTGCCTGCCAAAATACAAGCATAGACACTCTAAACATAGATATTTACAAAACCTGAAATTGCTTTCTACTCAAAAGACACTCAAATCAAACTGAGTTGACCAAGTTTCAAACCCTAAGATTGGTTTTAAAATGTTTAACACCCTAACAAGGAATACAACATCGATTATAGTTACCAAACCTAAGATCATTTTCAAATGAACAAAAAACTAAAGAAGACTTCAATGATATCATTGATTTCAAAGTTACAATACCCTAACATCATGTTAGATTTCAAAAAGCTAAGATCGATTTCATGTACAACTCACATCTTTCGTGCATTTGTGAACATAAGTAAGTTGCCTCTACCAACGCCAACACTCATTTTTGTTCTAGATGCCCACCCCACCAATTATCATGATACTCGGAAAAAATACTAAGAAACATAATGTGACTGGTAGAGAAACAAAATTTTAAATTAAATAAAGAGAAAGAAAGAAGTTACTTTAGACTTTCCATGACTCGCTTTGATATTATGAATTCACCTTTGCCCAATGGACGTCAACACTCGTTCAAATATATTTTTTGAGTTATAGGAATGCAACTCATTATCACATGACCAACAAAGCGCATACCACAAAATACTCTCGTTACAAGTCTCCACACCAAGGAAGGATCGATGTTATTTGGCACCGAATAGTTTTCGATATCCAAATAATGAAAAAATTGTTATGATTCTGCATTGCCTGCCAAAATATGAGCATAGATATGTACAAAACCTGAAATTACTTGCTACCAAATCACAAAATCCTAAAGAAGACTTCAATAAATTCATTAATTTAAAACATACAATACCTTAACATCATCTTAGATTTCAAATGCTAAGATCGATTTTATGATCAACTCACATGTTTCATGCATTCGTAACAAAAAGTAAGATGTCCTCACTGCCCAGCCCACCAAGTCTCATGATTCTCGGAAAAAATACTGAGAAACATATTGTGACATAAAGAGAAACAAAATATTAACTTAAATGAAAGAGAAAGAAAGAAGTTACTTTAGACTTTCCAAACCAGCTTTGATATTATGAATTCACCTTTGCTCAATGGATGCTAACACTCGTTCAACTGTATTTTTTCTAGTTGCAAGATTGCACCTCATTATCACATGACCAACAAAGAGCATACCACGAAGTACTCTCATTACCAATCATGGGACAAATGAAGGATCAACGTTATTTGAGACAACCCGGTTTTCAATCTCCCATATAAAGAAAACAGGGTTGTGTTTCTACATTTCTTTTCAAAATTTAAGTAAAATTTTAAAATTTATAACACACGAAGAAAGAATACAACATTGATTATAGTTGTAAAACCTAAGATCACTTTCAAATGACAAAATCGTAATGAAGACTTTAATAATATCATTGATTTCAAATTTACAATACTTTAACATCATGCTAGATTTCACTTTTCTAAGATTGATTTCATGTACAACGCACATATTTCCTGCATTTGTGACCAAAAGTAAGATGTCTCGACCAATGCCAACACTTATTTTTGTCCAGAATGCCCAACCAACCAAGTATCATGATACTAAGAATAAATACAAAGAAACATATTGTGACTGATAAGCACTTTTTTTTGTTTGGACTTAAGTGAAAGAGAAAGAGACAAGTTACTTTCGACTTTCCATGACCACCTTTGATATCATGAATTCAACTTTTTCAATGGAATTCAACACTTATTCAACTTCATTTTTCACATGATTCTGTGTAACACAAATTACTCTCATTACCAATTCTAAGACCCGTGAAGGATCGAAGTTATGTGGGATGGAACAGTTATTGATGTCCATATTAACCAAAATGGACATTGTTTGTCAAAATACAAGCATAAATACTTTGATCATAGATACTAAACCTTAGAGTGCCTTACTGAGAAGACACTCAAATTGAACAGAGAATACAAAGGTTCAAACCCTAAGAACAATTTCAAAATTTACAGTACCCAAACAAAGAGTCCAACATCGACATCAGTTAGAAAACCTAATAATTTTTTAATATGAAAAAAAAATCCTAAATAAGAATTCATAAATATTATTTATTTAAAAGTTACAATACCCTAACATGTTAGATTTCAAAACCTAAGATCGATTTCATGTACAATGCATATATTTCATGCATTTGTGACCAAAACTAAGATGTCTTGACCAATTCCAGCACTCATTCTCGGAAAAAATACTAAAAACATATTATGACTGCAAGAGAAAAAAAATCTCAGCTTAATTTAAAGAGAAAGAAATAAGATACTTCAAACTTACCATAAGAGCATTTCATAATAAGAATTCAACTTTCCTCAATGGAAGTCAACACTCGTTCTGACGCATTTTTTCAAGTTGCAAGGAACAACTCATTGTCATATGACCAACAAAACACATCCCACGAAATACTCTTGTTACCTGTCCTAGGCCAAATGAAGGTTCCACGTTATAATGGACTTAACAGTTTTTCATCTCCCAAATAAAGAAAACATGTTTATGATTCTGCATTCCCTACCAATATACAAGCATAGACACTCTAAAATAGATATTTACAAAACCTGAAATTGCTTTCTACTCAAAAGACACTCAAATCAAACTGAGTTGACCAAGTTTCAAACCCTAAGATTGGTTTTAAAATGTTTAACACCCTAACAAGGAATACAACATCAATTATAGTTACCAAACCTAAGATCGTTTTCAAATGAACAAAAACCTAAAGAAGACTACAATCATATCATTGATTTCAAAGTTACAATACCCTAACATCATGTTAGATTTCAAAAGCTAAGATCGATTTCATGTACAGCTCACATCTTTCCTGCATTTGTGACCATAAGTAAGTTGCCTCTACCAACACCAACAATCATTTTTGTTCTAGATGCCCACCCCACCAATTATCATTATACTCGGAAAAAATACTAAGAAACATAATGTGACTGGTAGAGAAACAAAATTTTAAATTAAATAAGGAGAAAGAAAGAAGTTACTTTAGACTTTCCATGACTCGCTTTGATATTATGAATTCACCTTTGCCCAATGGACGTCAACACTCGTTCAAATATATTTTTTGAGTTATAGGAATACAACTCATTATCACATGACCAACAAAGCGCATACCACAAAATACTCTCGTTACCAGTCTCCACACCAAGGAAGGATCGATTTTATTTGGCACCGAATAGTTTTCGATGTCCAAATAATGAAAACATTGTTATGATTCTGCATTGCCTGCTAAAATATGAGCATAGATATGTACAAAACCTGAAATTACTTGCTACCAAATCACAAAATCCTAAAGAAGACTTCAATAAATTCATTAATTTAAAACATACAATACCTTAACATCATCTTAGATTTCAAATGCTAAGATCGATTTTATGATCAACTCACATGTTTCATGCATTCGTAACAAAAAGTAAGATGTCCTCACTGCCCAGCCCACCAAGTCTCATGATACTCGGAAAAAATACTGAGAAACATATTGTGACATAAAGAGAAACAAAATATTAACTTAAATGAAAGAGAAAGAAAGAAGTTACTTTAGACTTTCAGACCAGCTTTGATATTATGAATTCACCTTTGCTCAATGGATGCTAACACTCGTTCAACTGTATTTTTTCTAGTTGCAAGATTGCACCTCATTATCACATGACCAACAAAGAGCATACCACGAAGTACTCTCATTACCAATCATGGGACCAAGGAAGGATCGATGTTATTTGGCAATGAACAGTTTTTGATGTCCAAATAACGAAAACAGGGTTATGATTCTGCATTGCCTGCCAAAATACAAGCATAGACACTCTAAACATAGATATTTACAAAACCTGAAATTGCTTTCTACTCAAAAGACACTCAAATCAAACTGAGTTGACCAAGTTTCAAACCCTAAGATTGGTTTTAAAATGTTTAACACCCTAACAAGGAATACAACATCGATTATAGTTACCAAACCTAAGATCATTTTCAAATGAACAAAAAACTAAAGAAGACTTCAATGATATCATTGATTTCAAAGTTACAATACCCTAACATCATGTTAGATTTCAAAAAGCTAAGATCGATTTCATGTACAACTCACATCTTTCGTGCATTTGTGAACATAAGTAAGTTGCCTCTACCAACGCCAACACTCATTTTTGTTCTAGATGCCCACCCCACCAATTATCATGATACTCGGAAAAAATACTAAGAAACATAATGTGACTGGTAGAGAAACAAAATTTTAAATTAAATAAAGAGAAAGAAAGAAGTTGCTTTAGACTTTCCATGACTCGCTTTGATATTATGAATTCACCTTTGCCCAATGGACGTCAACACTCGTTCAAATATATTTTTTGAGTTATAGGAATGCAACTCATTATCACATGACCAACAAAGCGCATACCACAAAATACTCTCGTTACAAGTCTCCACACCAAGGAAGGATCGATGTTATTTGGCACCGAATAGTTTTCGATATCCAAATAATGAAAAAATTGTTATGATTCTGCATTGCCTGCCAAAATATGAGCATAGATATGTACAAAACCTGAAATTACTTGCTACCAAATCACAAAATCCTAAAGAAGACTTCAATAAATTCATTAATTTAAAACATACAATACCTTAACATCATCTTAGATTTCAAATGCTAAGATCGATTTTATGATCAACTCACATGTTTCATGCATTCGTAACAAAAAGTAAGATGTCCTCACTGCCCAGCCCACCAAGTCTCATGATTCTCGGAAAAAATACTGAGAAACATATTGTGACATAAAGAGAAACAAAATATTAACTTAAATGAAAGAGAAAGAAAGAAGTTACTTTAGACTTTCCAAACCAGCTTTGATATTATGAATTCACCTTTGCTCAATGGATGCTAACACTCGTTCAACTGTATTTTTTCTAGTTGCAAGATTGCACCTCATTATCACATGACCAACAAAGAGCATACCACGAAGTACTCTCATTACCAATCATGGGACAAATGAAGGATCAACGTTATTTGAGACAACCCGGTTTTCAATCTCCCATATAAAGAAAACAGGGTTGTGTTTCTACATTTCTTTTCAAAATTTAAGTAAAATTTTAAAATTTATAACACACGAAGAAAGAATACAACATTGATTATAGTTTTAAAACCTAAGATCACTTTCAAATGACAAAATCGTAATGAAGACTTTAATAATATCATTGATTTCAAATTTACAATACTTTAACATCATGCTAGATTTCACTTTTCTAAGATTGATTTCATGTACAACGCACATATTTCCTGCATTTGTGACCAAAAGTAAGATGTCTCGACCAATGCCAACACTTATTTTTGTCCAGAATGCCCAACCAACCAAGTATCATGATACTAAGAATAAATACAAAGAAACATATTGTGACTGATAAGCACTTTTTTTTGTTTGGACTTAAGTGAAAGAGAAAGAGACAAGTTACTTTCGACTTTCCATGACCACCTTTGATATCATGAATTCAACTTTTTCAATGGAATTCAACACTTATTCAACTTCATTTTTCACATGATTCTGTGTAACACAAATTACTCTCATTACCAATTCTAAGACCCGTGAAGGATCGAAGTTATGTGGGATGGAACAGTTATTGATGTCCATATTAACCAAAATGGACATTGTTTGTCAAAATACAAGCATAAATACTTTGATCATAGATACTAAACCTTAGAGTGCCTTACTGAGAAGACACTCAAATTGAACAGAGAATACAAAGGTTCAAACCCTAAGAACAATTTCAAAATTTACAGTACCCAAACAAAGAGTCCAACATCGACATCAGTTAGAAAACCTAATAATTTTTTAATATGAAAAAAAAATCCTAAATAAGAATTCATAAATATTATTTATTTAAAAGTTACAATACCCTAACATGTTAGATTTCAAAACCTAAGATCGATTTCATGTACAATGCATATATTTCATGCATTTGTGACCAAAACTAAGATGTCTTGACCAATTCCAGCACTCATTCTCGGAAAAAATACTAAAAACATATTATGACTGCAAGAGAAAAAAAATCTCAGCTTAATTTAAAGAGAAAGAAATAAGATACTTCAAACTTACCATAAGAGCATTTCATAATAAGAATTCAACTTTCCTCAATGGAAGTCAACACTCGTTCTGACGCATTTTTTCAAGTTGCAAGGAACAACTCATTGTCATATGACCAACAAAACACATCCCACGAAATACTCTTGTTACCTGTCCTAGGCCAAATGAAGGTTCCACGTTATAATGGACTTAACAGTTTTTCATCTCCCAAATAAAGAAAACATGTTTATGATTCTGCATTCCCTACCAATATACAAGCATAGACACTCTAAAATAGATATTTACAAAACCTGAAATTGCTTTCTACTCAAAAGACACTCAAATCAAACTGAGTTGACCAAGTTTCAAACCCTAAGATTGGTTTTAAAATGTTTAACACCCTAACAAGGAATACAACATCAATTATAGTTACCAAACCTAAGATCGTTTTCAAATGAACAAAAACCTAAAGAAGACTACAATCATATCATTGATTTCAAAGTTACAATACCCTAACATCATGTTAGATTTCAAAAGCTAAGATCGATTTCATGTACAGCTCACATCTTTCCTGCATTTGTGACCATAAGTAAGTTGCCTCTACCAACACCAACAATCATTTTTGTTCTAGATGCCCACCCCACCAATTATCATTATACTCGGAAAAAATACTAAGAAACATAATGTGACTGGTAGAGAAACAAAATTTTAAATTAAATAAGGAGAAAGAAAGAAGTTACTTTAGACTTTCCATGACTCGCTTTGATATTATGAATTCACCTTTGCCCAATGGACGTCAACACTCGTTCAAATATATTTTTTGAGTTATAGGAATACAACTCATTATCACATGACCAACAAAGCGCATACCACAAAATACTCTCGTTACCAGTCTCCACACCAAGGAAGGATCGATTTTATTTGGCACCGAATAGTTTTCGATGTCCAAATAATGAAAACATTGTTATGATTCTGCATTGCCTGCTAAAATATGAGCATAGATATGTACAAAACCTGAAATTACTTGCTACCAAATCACAAAATCCTAAAGAAGACTTCAATAAATTCATTAATTTAAAACATACAATACCTTAACATCATCTTAGATTTCAAATGCTAAGATCGATTTTATGATCAACTCACATGTTTCATGCATTCGTAACAAAAAGTAAGATGTCCTCACTGCCCAGCCCACCAAGTCTCATGATACTCGGAAAAAATACTGAGAAACATATTGTGACATAAAGAGAAACAAAATATTAACTTAAATGAAAGAGAAAGAAAGAAGTTACTTTAGACTTTCAGACCAGCTTTGATATTATGAATTCACCTTTGCTCAATGGATGCTAACACTCGTTCAACTGTATTTTTTCTAGTTGCAAGATTGCACCTCATTATCACATGACCAACAAAGAGCATACCACGAAGTACTCTCATTACCAATCATGGGACCAAGGAAGGATCGATGTTATTTGGCAATGAACAGTTTTTGATGTCCAAATAACGAAAACAGGGTTATGATTCTGCATTGCCTGCCAAAATACAAGCATAGACACTCTAAACATAGATATTTACAAAACCTGAAATTGCTTTCTACTCAAAAGACACTCAAATCAAACTGAGTTGACAAAGTTTCAAACCCTAAAATTGGTTTTAAAATGTTTAACACCCTAACAAGGAATACAACATCGATTATAGTTACCAAACCTAAGATCGTTTTCAAATGAACAAAAAACTAAAGAAGACTTCAATGATATCATTGATTCCAAAGTTACAATACCCTAACATCATGTTAGATTTCAAAAAGCTAAGATCGATTTCATGTACAACTCACATCTTTCGTGCATTTGTGACCATATGTAAGTTGCCTCTACCAACGCCAACACTCATTTTTTTTCTCGATGCCCAGCCCAACAATTATCATTATACTCGGAAAAAATACTAAGAAACATAATGTGACTGCTAGAGAAACAAAATTTTAAATTAAATAAGGAGAAAGAAAGAAGTTACTTTAGACTTTCCATGAATCGCTTTGATATTATGAATTCACCTTTGCCCAATGGACGTCAACACTCGTTCAAATATATTTTTTGAGTTATAGGAATGCAACTCATTATCACATGACCAACAAAGCGCATACCACAAAATACTCTCGTTACAAGTCTCCACACCAAGGAAGGATCGATGTTATTTGGCACCGAATAGTTTTCGATATCCAAATAATGAAAAAATTGTTATGATTCTGCATTGCCTGCCAAAATATGAGCATAGATATGTACAAAACCTGAAATTACTTGCTACCAAATCACAAAATCCTAAAGAAGACTTCAATAAATTCATTAATTTAAAACATACAATACCTTAACATCATCTTAGATTTCAAATGCTAAGATCGATTTTATGATCAACTCACATGTTTCATGCATTCGTAACAAAAAGTAAGATGTCCTCACTGCCCAGCCCACCAAGTCTCATGATTCTCGGAAAAAATACTGAGAAACATATTGTGACATAAAGAGAAACAAAATATTAACTTAAATGAAAGAGAAAGAAAGAAGTTACTTTAGACTTTCCAAACCAGCTTTGATATTATGAATTCACCTTTGCTCAATGGATGCTAACACTCGTTCAACTGTATTTTTTCTAGTTGCAAGATTGCACCTCATTATCACATGACCAACAAAGAGCATACCACAAAGTACTCTCATTACCAATCATGGGACCAAGGAAGGATCGATGTTATTTGGCAATGAACAGTTTTTGATGTCCAAATAACGAAAACAGGGTTATGATTCTGCATTGCCTGCCAAAATACAAGCATTGACACTCTAAACATAGATATTTACAAAACCTGAAATTGCTTTCTACTCAAAAGACACTCAAATCAAACTGAGTTGACGAAGTTTCAAACCCTAAGATTGGTTTTAAAATGTTTAACACCCTAACAAGGAATACAACATCGATTATAGTTACCAAACCTAAGATCGTTTTCAAATGAACAAAAAACTAAAGAAGACTTCAATGATATCATTGATTTCAAAGTTACAATACCCTAACATCATGTTAGATTTCAAAAAGCTAAGATCGATTTCATGTACAACTCACATCTTTCGTGCATTTGTGAACATAAGTAAGTTGCCTCTACCAACGCCAACACTCATTTTTGTTCTAGATGCCCACCCCACCAATTATCATGATACTCGGAAAAAATACTAAGAAACATAATGTGACTGGTAGAGAAACAAAATTTTAAATTAAATAAAGAGAAAGAAAGAAGTTACTTTAGACTTTCCATGACTCGCTTTGATATTATGAATTCACCTTTACCCAATGGACGTCAACACTCGTTCAAATATATTTTTTGAGTTATAGGAATGCAACTCATTATCACATGACCAACAAAGAGCATACCACAAAATACTCTCGTTACAAGTCTCCACACCAAGGAAGGATCGATGTTATTTGGCACCGAATAGTTTTCGATATCCAAATAATGAAAAAATTGTTATGATTCTGCATTGCCTGCCAAAATATGAGCATAGATATGTACAAAACCTGAAATTACTTGCTACCAAATCACAAAATCCTAAAGAAGACTTCAATAAATTCATCAATTTAAAACATACAATACCTTAACATCATCTTAGATTTCAAATGCTAAGATCGATTTTATGATCAACTCACATGTTTCATGCATTCGTAACAAAAAGTAAGATGTCCTCACTGCCCAGCCCACCAAGTCTCATGATTCTCGGAAAAAATACTGAGAAACATATTGTGACATAAAGAGAAACAAAATATTAACTTAAATGAAAGAGAAAGAAAGAAGTTACTTTAGACTTTCCAAACTAGCTTTGATATTATGAATTCACCTTTGCTCAATGGATGCTAACACTCGTTCAACTGTATTTTTTCTAGTTGCAAGATTGCACCTCATTATCACATGACCAACAAAGAGCATACCACGAAGTACTCTCATTACCAATCATGGGACCAAGGAAGGATCGATGTTATTTGGCAATGAACAGTTTTTGATGTCCAAGTATCATGATACTCATAAAATATACTAAAAAACATATTGTGACTGACAGAGAAACTAAATGTTAACTTAAATGTAAGAGAAAGAAAGAAGTTACTTTAGACTTTCCATGACCTGCTTTGATATTATGAATTCACCTTTGCTCAATCAACATCAACACTCGTTCAATTGCATTTTTTTGTAGTTCAGGGACGCAACTCATTATCACATGACCAACAAAGCGCATACAACAAAATACTCTTGTTACTAATCATAGGACCCATGAATGATCAATGTTATTTGGTAATGAACAGTTTTTGATGTCCAAATAACGAAAATAGGGTTATGATTCTGCATTGCCTGCCAAAATACAAGCCTAAATATGTACAAAACATAAAATTGGTTTCTACTCAAATCGAACTGAGTTAACCAAGGTTCAAACTCTAAGACCAATTTTTAAATTTATAACACCCTAACAAAGAATACAACATCGATTATTGTTACAAAACCTAAGATCGTTTTCAAATGAAAAAAATCCTAAAGAAGACTTCAATAATATCATAGATTTTAGTGTTGCAATACCCTAACATCATGTTAGATTTCAAAAGCTAAATTCGATTTCACGTCAAACTCACATGTTTCCTTCATTCATGACCAAAAGTGAGTTACTTCTACCAACACCAACACTCATTTTTGTCCTGAATACCCAGCCCAACAAGTATCATGATACTCGGAAAAATATTAAGAAACATATTGTGACTGAATGAAAATCAAAATTTTAACTGAATTGAAAGAGAAAGAAACAAGTTACTTTATACCATGACCGGCTTTCTCTCTCTTTATTCACCTTTGCTCAATGGATGCTAACACTAGTTCAACTGCATTTTTTCTAGTTGCACGAATGCAAATCATTATCACATGACCAAGAAAGTGCATACCATGAAGTACTCTCGTTATCAGTCCTAAGACCAAGGAAGGATGGATGACATTTGGCACTGAAAAGTTTTCGATGTCCAAATAACAAAAACATGGTTATGATTCTGCATTATCTGTTAAAATACAAGCATAAACACTCTAAGCATAGATATGTACAAAACCTAAAATTGCTTTCTACTTAAAGGACACTCAAATCGAACAAAGTGGGCCAAGGTTCAAACCCTAAGATCGATTTTAAAATTTGTAACACACTAACAAAGAATACAACATCGATTATAGTTACAAAACCTAAGATCATTTTCAAATAACAAAATACTGAAAAATACTTCATCATATCATTTATTTCAAAGTTACAATACCCTAACATCATGTTAAATTTCAAAAGCTAAGATAGATTTCACGTACAACTCACATATTTCCTGCATTTGTGACTAGAAGTAAGATGTCTCGACAAATGCCAACTCTCATTTTTGTCCTGAATACCCAGCCCACCAAGAATCATGATACTCGAAAAAAATATTAAGAAACATATTCTGCCTGAATGAGAAAAAAACATCTAAGCTTTATAGAAAGAGAAAGAAACAAGATAGTTTCAACTTACCATAATAAGCTTTGATAAAATGAATTTAACTTTCCTCAACAGAGGTCAACACTTGTTCGGCTGTAGTTTTTCTAGTTACAAAGAAAGACACAATGATTAAAAGAGAAAAAAACATCTAAGGTTATGAATTCACCTTTGCTCAAGGGAAGTCAACACTTGTTCAACTACATTTTTTCTAGTTTTAGGAATGCAGCTCATTATCACATGACCAACAAAGATCATACCACGAAGTACTCTTGTTTCCAGTCCTAAGACCAAGGAGTAATTGACGTTATATAGAACTGAACAGTTTTCTATTACCCAAATAAAGAAAATTGGGTTATGATTCTGCTTTGCATGTAAAAATACAAGCATATACACTCTAAGCATATATATGTACAAAACCTGAATTTGCTTGCTACTCAAAAGACACTCAAATCGAACTGAGTTGACCAAGATTCAAACCATAAGATTGATTTTAAAATTTATAACACCCTAACAAAGAATACAACGTGATTATATTTACCAAACCTAATATAATTTTCAAATTACAAAAACCTAAAGAAGACTTCAATAATATCATTGATTTCAAGGATACAATACTCTAACATCATGTTAGATTTCAAAAGCTAAGAACGATTTCATGTACAACTCACATGTTTCCAGCATTCCATGACGAGTTTTGATATTATGAGTTCACATTTGCGCAACTCATTATCACATGACCAACAAAGCGTATAGTACAAAATACTCTCATTATCACATGGCACTAAATAGTTCTCGATTTCCAAATAATGAAAACATGGCTATGATTCTGCATTTCCTGCCAAAATACAAGCATAGATATGTACAAAATGTGAAATTACTTGCTACTAAAAAGACACTCAAATCGAACAGAGTTGAGCAAGGTTCAATCCCTAAGATCGATTTTAATATTTATAACACTCAGAAAAAAATAGTATTATATTTACATAACCTAGGATCATTTTTAAATGAAAAAATTCCTAAAGAAGACTTTAATAATATCATTGATTTTAAAGTTATAATACCTTAAAATCATGTTAGACTTCAAATACTAAGATCGATTTCATGTACAACTCATATGTTTCATGTACAACTCATATATTGACCAATGCCAAAACTCATTTTTGTCCTGAATGCCTAGTCCACCATGTATCATGATACTCAGAAAAAGTAGTAAGAAACATATTCTCATAGAAAGAGAAAGAAACTTTTATCATAATTGAAAGAGAAAGAAACAAGTTACATTAGACTTTCCATGACCAACTTTGATATTATGAATTTACCTTTGCATTTTTTCTAGTTACAGGAATGCAGCTCATTATCACATGACCAACAAAGCACTTAACATGAAGTACTCTCGTTACCAGTCCTAGGAACAAGGAATGATCAATGTTATTTGGCACCGAACAGTTTGCGATGTCCAAATAACAAAAATTGGGTTATGATTCTTTATTGCCTGTTAAGATACAAGTGTAGAAATTCTAAGCATATACATGTACAAAAATTAAATTGTTTGCTACTCAAAAGACACTCAATTCGAACAGAGTTGACCAAGGGTGAAACCTTAAGATCAATTTTCAAATATATAACACACCGAACAAAGAATTAAACATCAATTATAGTTACAAAACTCAAGATCGTGCTCAAATGAAGAATTTAAAAATATTATTTATTTCAAAGTTACAATACCATAACATCATGTTAGATTTCAAAACCTAAGATCGATTACATGTACAACTTTCATATTTCATGAATTTGAGACCAAAAGTAAGATGACTCGACCAATGCCAACACTCATTTTTTTCCTGAATGGCCAGCCCACTAAATATGATGATACTAGAAAAAGTACTAAGAAAACATATTGTGACAGAAAGAAAAAGAAAAAGAAAATGTTAACTTAATTGAAAGAGAAAGAAAAAAGTTATTTTAGACTTTCTGTGAAGACCTTTGATATTATGAATTCACCTTTGCTAAATGGAAATCAACACTCGTTCAAGTGAATTTTTTCTAGTTGCGGGAACACAACTCATTATCACATGACAAGCTTTGATAAAATGAATTCAACTTTCCTTAATGGAAGTGAACAATCGTTCGACTGCATTTTTTGTTGCTGCCAAGAACACAACTCATTGTCATATGACAAACAAAACACATACCACGAAGTACTCTCGTTACCATTCTCAAGCAAATAAAGGTTCGACGTTATATGTGACCGAACAGTTTTCTATCTCCCAAATAAAGAAAACATGGTTATGATTCTGCATTGCTTCCTAAAATACAAACATATAGACTTGAAGCATAGATGTGTACAAAACCTGAAATTGATTTCTACTCAAAATACACTCAAATCAAACAGAGTTGACCAAGGTTCATACCACAAGATCGATTTTAAAATTTATAACACCCAAATAAAGAATACAACATCGATTATAGTTATAAAATCCAAAATAGTTTTCAAATGACAAAATCTTAGAGAAGGCTTCAACAATATCATTGATTTCAAAGTTATAATACCTTAACATCATGTTATATTTCAAAACCTAAGATCGATTTCATGTACAACTCACATACTTTCTTCATCTGAGATCAAAAGTAAGTTGCATCGACCAATGCCAACACTCCATTTTGTCTTAAACGCCCATCCTACCTAGTATCATGATACTCGAAAAAATTACAAAGAAAGACAATGTGATTAAAAGAGAAAAAACATCTCAGGTCAATTGAAAGAGAAAGAAACAAGTTATTTCAGACTTTCCATGACCAACTTTGATATTATAAATACACCTTTTCTCAATAGAAATCAACTCTCATTCAACAACATTTTTTTCTAGTTGTAAGAACGCAACTCATATGTCATATGACCAACAAAACACATACCACTAAGTATTGTCGTTACCAGTCCTAGGACCAAGGAAGGATCGATCTTGTTTGGGACTGAACAGTTTTTGATTTCCGAATAACGAAAACATGGTTATGACTATGCATTGCGTGCCAAAATACAAGAATATACACTCTAAGAATAGATATATAAAAAAACCTGAAATTGATTGCTACTCAAAAGACACTCAAATCCAACAGAGTTGACCAAGTTTGAAACCCTAAGATTGATTTTAAAATTTATAACACCTTAAGAAAGAATACAACATCAATTATAGTTACAAAACCCATGATCGTTCTCAAATGACCAGACTCTAAAGAATAATTCAAAAATATCATTTATTGTAAAGTTACAATACTCTAACATCATGTTAGATTTTAAAATCTAAGATTGATTTCAAGTTTTCGATGTCCCAAAAAACAAAAATGCGGTTAGGATTCTACATATTTCCCATTGTCATGACGAAATGTAAGATGTCTCGACAAATACCAACATTCATATACATCCTTGATGCCCAGCCCACCAAGTATCATGACACTCGGAAATAAATTAAAGAAAAACATTATGATTAAGAAAGAACATATCAAGGTGATTGAAAGAGCAAGAAACAAGTTTCTTTAAACCTACCATGATCAACATTGATAACATGCATTCAAATCTGCTCAATGTAATTCAACACTCGTTTAGTTACATTTGCTATAGTTGCAAGAACACAACTCATTGTCACAGGACTCACGAAACACATACAAGAAAGTACTCTCATTACCAGTCCTAGGACCAAGGAAGGATCCACTTTATTGGGGATTGAACATTTTTTGATTTCCTAAATAACAAAAATAGGGTTATAATTTTGCATTGCCTGCCAAAAAAACAAGCATAGACACTCTGACCATAGATATGTACAAAACCTAAATTGATTACTTCTCAAACGACACATAAATCGAATAGAGTTAACCAATCTTTAACTCTGAAGATCGATTTGAAAAATTATAACACCCTAACAAAGAATCCAACATCGATTTAAGTTACAAAACCTAAGATCATTTTCAAATGACAAATCCTAAATAAAACTTCAACAATATTATTTATTCTGAAATTTAGAATACTCTAACATGTTATATTTCAAAACAAAAGATAGATTTCAAGTACAAATCACATGTTTCCTGCATTCATGACCAAAAGTAAGTTGCCTCGACTAATGAGCAGCTTTAATAACATGAATTCAAATTTCCGTAATGTAAATCAACACTATTTCAATTGCATTTCTTCTAGTTGCAAGAACACTACTCACCAAAAGTAAGATACCTCGACCAATGCCAATACTCAATTTTTTCCTAGATATCAAGCCCACCAAGTATCATGACACTCGGTTTTTTTTACAAAAACACGTTGTGATTGAAAAAGAAAGAACGTGTTAAGTTAAATGAAAGAGAAAAAAACAAGTTACTTTAAACCTACCATGACCAGGTTTGATAGCATGAATTCAACTTTGATCAATAGAATTCAACACTTGTTCAACTGCATTCTCTCTAGTTGAAAGAATGCAACACATTTTCACATAACCAACAAAACACATACCACGAAGTGCTCTCGTTACCAGTCATAGACACTTTGAGCATAGATATTTACAAAACATGAAATTGTTTGCTACTCAAATGACATATAAATCAAATAGACTTGATTAAGGTTTAAACCCTAAAATCTTTTTAATTTTATACCACACTAAGAAAGAATACAACATCGATTAAAGTTACAAAATCTAAGATCGTTTTGATATGACAAAATCGAAAAGAATACTTCAAAAATATCATTGATTTCAACCTTACAATATCGTAACATAGATTTCAAAACCTAAGATCAATTTGATGTACAACTCAAATATTTCCTGCAGTCGTAACCAAAAGTAAGATTCCTTGATCAATGCCAACACACAGTTTCTTTCTAGATGCCCAACCCACCAAGTATCATGACACCAGGAAAAATTCAAAGAAATACATTTTGATTGGAAAAGAAAGAGCATCTCAAGTTAATTGAAACATAAATAAAAAAAGTTTCTTTAAACCTACCAATACGAGCCTTTATAACACAAATTTATAATTGCTCAATGGAATTCAACACGCATTTAGGTGTATTTTCTCAAATTTTAATAACGCAACTCATCATCACATGACTAGCAAAAAACAGCATAAATTACTCTTGTTATCAGTAATAAGACAAAGGAATGATCAACTTTATTTTGGACTAACAATTTTTGATGTCCCTGATAACAAAAATGGGGTTATAATTCAACATTTCTTGCCAACGTACAAGTATAGAAATTCTCATCATAGATATGTACAAAACCTTAGTTTACACACTTAAATCTAACAAAGTTTACCATGGTTTAAACACTACGATCAATTTTGTTATTTTATAAGACCCTAACAAAGAATACAACATTGATTAAAGTTACATAACCTAAGATTGATTTCAAATGAAAAAAATCATAAAGAATTCTTCAAAAATGTAATTGATTTCAATGTTACGGTACCCTAACATACTAGATTTCAATAACTAAGATGAATTTCATGTACAACTCACATATTTCGTATATACGTGACCAAAAGTAAGTTGCCTCAACAATTACCAACATTCAATTTCGACAAAAATGACCAGCCCACCAAATATCATATCACTCGATGAAAAATTAAAGACACACATTGTGATTAAAAAAAGAAAGAACATCTCAATTTAATTGAAAGATAAAAAAAAACAAGTTACTTTAAACTTACCATTTCAGAGTATTCGGTTACTGCAAGGTTTAAAGAGACGAGTAAATACTCTGAGTGAAGCAGAGATATTGCTTCAAGTACTTGTTAAGTTTAACAGCACCAAGAATTAAAATCTAAGGTGTGTGTTGTTTGAGGATTCGATAACAAAACCTTTCTTTTCTCGTTATCGCTAGTTCTTGAGAGAATCGACTCACCAAGGTCTTCTCTCAGGTCAATATCCTAGGATCTCTCCTCTGAGGCACCCATCAATGATCGAGCTGTATATACTTGAGTAAAGGCGAGAATGAGCTGAGTACATGCTGAGAGTTTGTTGGGATCAATTAGATTCTGTTTTATTTCAATATTCTATTTCTTCTCTTATATATGTCTTAGATACGTTGTATTAGGGTTTCTTAAGATTTTAGAACTCAAGTTACATAGCATTAAAGAGAGAGAGAGTTGAGAAAGTGAGAGAAATTGTAATGTTTCTTTTGTTGTGAGCTTAATTAAGCTCACTGATAGTGAATTCCATAGCTCTGACACCAGCGAGATCGTAGGATTCCAAATCGGAATCCAGAGTCGTAAAAGTCTCTTGTCTCAATTCATTTCTGCAGTTATTCATATTAAATCTCAAAGAAAGGGCTATTGGATCTTTAGAGTATATAAAGTGAAAATTTGTGCTCTTACAATGAAGTAACCCGATAACTTGATTTGATACGTAAATCCGTCTAAATGAGCCCAAACGACAAGTGAATTACCATCATTATTTGTAACAGCAAACAAATAGTTTTTGGAACTTTGAATTTTATAGACACAAGTTTGTCTATTAAAAATAAAAATCTTAAGCTAATTTCATTATTTGTATATCTTATATTAAAATGGGAAACATTTTTATTTTAACGTATTATAAACTATATGATAAAATTAACCTATAGTTCATAATTATTCTTAAATATGTGTAAAATTTTATATAAAAATTCAAAATTAATAGGAAAAAACTCACAAAAATCTAAAATTTAATTAAAAAAAATATATAGTTACTATAAAAAAATTGAGTATTAGCCCAACAGTATAATGTTTTTGGTAATTATCCTATGTTTATAGTATCTTTGAGTTTAAGATAGAGGTTGTGTTTTTGTAAACACTATCTTATATTAATACTTAAAAAAATTTGTGTGTTTAAAAAAAGTTAATATGATATGTAATCCATAATCGTAGATTAATTTCCCATCACCAGTCACAAAAATTACTATGATTCAAAATTTCAAAATTAAAAATTTCTGTAATCCATAATCGTAGATTAATTTCCTGTCACCAGTCATAAAAATTACTATGATTCAAAATTTACAAAATTATTTGTGTGTCTTTTAATTCCTTCCCATATCAACTGTATTACTATGATTCAAAATTGAGAAAATTGAGAGAAAACTATCCAATTACATTCAAATATCTCTGGTGGACAAAAGGTTTTTTGAATAGACCTCCTCAACTTATGACCCGACTACTTGTACTATACTTCCAAGTTGAATTTCCCAAATAATGAAAACTGATCAGTATCTTAACTAGTTCGTGACTTATAGCCAGTCAATATAAACAGTACCATGGGCTAAGATAATTGAGAGCAACAAAAGCATAAAAACTCTCATGATAAAAATGGATTGTGAATCTTACCAATGTCTTGAGTATGGGTGGGGAACGATTTTGATAGCATGTTCTTCTCTCAGAACTTTAGTATCGTCTCATTTGGACAGGATAAACGACCAATATCATAACCAAGTCTATAATATGTTTCCAAGAATTCAAAGTTAGCAACAGGGAATATACTCTGAGTAAAATATAACACTCTGCCTTCCTAGTAAAATTGTTTCCCAAATCCAATATAACGAAAAGGATTAAGAAACAATATATAATACAAGTCAAGATAATTTTCCACACAAAGGATCATTCTAATTGATGCTCAAATATGTTAGCAGACATACTTTTTAGCAAGGGGATACTCTTGAATAAAAGGGGCTACTATTGGAGAATACGCTCACCTGGAAACACCCTCGCTCACCGGAGATCTTCCACCGGAATCGCCCTCTCCCCGGGTTCTGTAGTCCACATTGACGAGTTGAAGGGTAAAGTATTGATTGACTTTCCTTGCTCTAAACCTCTAATCTTTTCTTCCATTCTAGAAGTTGAAGAAAGAAAAAAAACTATGATCATGTTCGAATACAAGAGATTAGCATGTTTTTGTTCTCTATGTTATCGAATGACACATGAAGCTAGCTGTTGTTACAAAGCAAAGAAAAAAGGCACACAAATTAGTTACGGTGAAAAAGGAAAGAATGGAACAAGTATCAGAAACAAGAGTTTCAAGGCTGCTGTTCTGAATGATAGAAACCAAAGCGTGGCAACATCTAAGGCTCATTCCTTACCTGGGACAAGTGAGGGAATTAATAATCGTGGGATTCCCCAAAACCGGCCAAAGAGAGCTCACAGAGACGTAAATTTTGACCCTTTACCAATTGCTGTTGGTTCATAAATTTTGCTTGGTTCTCCATCTAATAGGTCTGAAAGAATGCTGATGGAAACTTGGTCATGGAGACTTTATCCTCAAAAAAAGTGAGGTGGCTGCTGTTTCAGGATGAGGAAACACTTATGGAAGTCACTGATAACACTATTCCCCTTGCTGTTGCAGAAACCAGTACCACTATGGTACTTGGACCAGTTTCAGAAAATTTAAAGGATAAAGATGTGGCTGCCAAATCTGACACATGTCTTGTTCAACTTTTCCCATCTCTTATTGTGAATTATGTTGATGATAACAATGATGTTGTGATGAAGGATGCTAATCCAGATCCGAACATAGAATCAGTTTTGGATGCAATGGTTTTTGAGGCTGCAGTGGCTAATGCTCGCAACCTGAATGATGTTGATATGGCTAGAATACATGAGGAAATTGCTCGAAAGCTGAAGCAATGTCAAGAAGCAAAGCCCACGAAACCTTCTCAAGGTTCGACCAAGCCTTAATCTAGATCTACTACACCTCTTCGCGGGGTGATTGTGAAGAAAAGTATGGTCGTAGAAGATTTCAAAAACTATAATACAAATAATACAACATCAATCTCAGAAGCTAATGCAAATCTCAGAACACCATAGATTGAAATGGAGGCTTACTGGAAACAAAAAAAACCAAAATAAATGGCTTCAGGAGAATGATGAAAATATAGATTCTTTATTGCCGAGATAAAAAAACGAAGATCATGTAACCGTTCAATTGGACTACTGACCAATAGCGGGAATTGGGTAGTAAAGGAGGAGGAAATTTTGAAACGAGGCTTCATTCTACTTCTCCAAATTTTCTCTAGTAATGCTAATACTAACACTTTACTAGATGAAATGGAACCTACGATAACAGACTTTGAAAATCAATTCTTGATGAAATTAGCCATTGAAGATGAGGTCAAAACAGCCCTATTTTTGATAGATCCAGGAAAACCCTAGGACCGGATGTTATGATGGTCCTATTTTCCAGAAATCGTGGAACATTATTAAGGATGACATTATCTCCTTTGTTAATGATTTTCTCCCCCAAGGGTCTTTTGAACAAGGTTTGACTAAGACAAATATTTGTCTCATTCCAAAGATTTCAAGACCAACAAAAGTGGCAGAATTCCGACCTATTAGTCTTTGTAATGTTCGCCATAAAATAATTTCCAAGGTTTTGTGCTTAAGACTCTAAAGAGTTTTACCGAAACTAACGTTTAAAACCCAGTCGTCTTTTGTCGCTGGAAGACTTATTTCAGACAATAATTTGATTGCTCAAGAGATGTTTCATGCTCTTAGGACCACTACAGTTGTGAAAGGTAAATTTATGGTCATAAAAACAGATATGAGCAAAGTATAACACCCGCATTCCGCGAACCCTTCGGGTGATTCTGGATGGGTTTGAGGGACAAGGGAAGTTGGATTGGGAAATAAAGAAGGAAAGGGGTTTTTGTCGGACAAGTCCATGAAATTTGGACAAGACAGTGAGAATTCAGACAAGACAGTGGGAATTCGGACAAGACAGTGGGAATTGGGACAAGTCCATGAAATTCGGACAAGGAAAGTGATAGTGTCCAGACAAGGGAGTGACAATGTCCGAACAAGGTAGTAACAGTATCCGGACAAGGGAGTGACAATGTTCGGACAAGGGATTGAGTTCGGAGAGGGAGTGAAGTGTCCGAACTAAGAGAGTGATAGTGGGAAGTGGTTGGGCCGATCAAGGATCGGTCCAGGGAGTAAGTGTCCTGCGGGTTGGACTTGGTCCAACTTGGATGGGCTTGAATTCGGCACATCCTGGACGAATAGGGTTAGGGTTTTCCACCCAAAACCCTATAAATAGAGCTAAAAGCCGTTGATGCCCAGAAAAATCACGAAATTCTCTAAGTAAAACGGGAAAAACTTTATGAAGAGCTCTAAGGCAGTTTTTGATTGATTTGAGCAAGAGTAAAAACAGATCAGGAGTGTTCGAGACAGGATCCGAGTTACCTAACTTAATTCGCATCAAAAGGTGTCAGAAAAAGGCTAAAGCAAAGGTGAGTTTAGGGACCGTTGAGGTGATTCTAGGTGCGTTTTCGGGCAATAGTGGGATTAAGTCTTAGACGGGTTAGGATTGCATGATTGACTGGATTTACTGGATGCATGATTACTGTTTTTATGTTCATGATTGTTGTTTTGGTTGATTCAGATGAATCCGGATAACCGAGGCAAGTTATTTGGGAAGCTAAGTAAGTGCAGCTTTTGGCAAAGGGAAATCGGATTCCTGGGTCATGTGGTATCGGATAAGGGAGTGTCCGTGGACCCTGAAAAGATCAAGGCAATTTCAGGATGGCCTAGACCCTTGAACGCATCTAAGGTAAGGTGTTTCCTTGGGTTAGCTGGGTACTACCGACGGTTTGTTAATGGCTTTGCAACCATGGCACAGCCTATGACTCAACTTACTGGGAAGGATATCTTTTTCAAATGGACTGAGGAGTGCAAAGGGCGTTTCTCAAATCTTAAGGACATGCTAATGAGTAGTCCAGTTTTGGTCTTGCCAGAACCGAGTGAGCCTTATATAGTGTATACAGACGCATCACAGATGAGTTTGAGTTGTGTACTGATGAATCATGGGAAGGTGATTGTTTATGCATCACGACTGTAAAGGAAACATAAGTGAATTACCCCACTCATGACTTGGAATTGGCTGCAGTGGTTTTCGCATTGAAGATATGGCGATACTACCTTTATGGTGGGAAGGTCAAAGTGTTCACGAATCATAAGAGTTTGAAGTACATCTTCACTCAACCGGACCTGAATTTAAGGCAAAGAAGATGAATTAAACTTATCGCAGACTATGACATGGACATAGACTACCATCCGGGTTAAGAAAACTTAGTTGCAGATGCACTAAGTAGGAAAAGGGTGGACGTGGATTCAAAAAAATAGATGGAAGGGTTGATTAACATGGTTGAAATGTTGAGTCTAGCAGCCTTGACGGTTGAAGAAGAACCATTAGGCTTGGGTGTAGCAGACCAAGCGGATTTGTTGAGTCGAGTACGGACTGCTCAACAAAAGGATAAGATCTGAACAAGGTAGCAAAGAATGATAATACCGTATACAAGACTTTGAATAATGGAACGATTCCACTTCATGACCGAGTCTATGTTCCAAACGATCAAGGATTACGGGAAGACATCCTTAAGGAAGCACAACAGTCTAAGTTGGCGATCCATCCCAGATCGAGCAAGATGTATCGAGATCTAAAAAGGTATTATCATTGGACGAGAATAAAATGGGACATGGCTAAGTGGGTTTTGCAATGCCCTACTTGCCAATTGGTGAAGGCAGAACACCAAGTTCACAGTGGGTTACTGCAAAGCCTACCAATCCCATAATGGAAATGAGACATGATAATGATGAACTTCATAACAGGACTGCCCAAGTAGGCTCACTTCATCGCGGTAAATAGGACAGACAGTATTGAAAAGTTGGTCGAAATCTATGTAAGGGAGATAGTTCGGTTGCATGGAGTACTGGCAAGCATTGTGTCTGATCGGGATGCTAAGTTATATTCATTGTTTTGGAAAGCGCTTCAGGCTAGATTTTGGTCTAGAGTCCATACAAGTATGCTTACCATCCGCATACAAACGGTCAATCAAAAAGTATCATCCAAACACTCGAGGACTTGTTGCGGGCAAGTGTGTTGGATTGGGGAGGTAAGATGGATGAGCACTTACCTTTGGCCGAGTTCGTGTATAACAATAATTATCACGCAAGTACTAGAATGTCTCCGCATGAGGCACTATATGGACGACTGTGTCGAACCCCTTTGAGTTCGCAGTTGGTGACTTGGTCTACCTTAAGACGGTCACATATAAGGGTAAAGAACGTACATTGCGATCAGCTAAATTAACACCAAGGTACATGGAGCCTTATAAAATTCAGGAAGGATTGGGAAAGTAGCTTATAAGTTAGCACTGCCCGTGGAACTAGATGCGTTTCACAACATCTTCCATGTTTCAACGTTAAAGAAGTGCTTAGGCAATGGGGAACGAGTTGTGGTCGAACCCCCAAGGAACCTAAGGGAAAATCTGACTATTCAAAAAATTCAAGGCCGGATCTTAGACAAAAGGGTCAAGGTAGACCAAAGGAAGACAAAAGGGTTAATGAGACTGCGATGGGGAAGTTGAAGTCACGTGGGAACCAAAGTCAGAAAGAAAGAAAGTTTCACTAAGTTATTTGAGAAGCAAAAGACTGGACCACCCCAAGTCTAGATTCGAGGACGATTCCTTTGAAGTGGGGGAGACTTGTAACACTCGCGTTCCGTGGACCCTTTGGGTGATTCCGAATGGGTTTGAAGGACAAAGGAAGTTGAGTTGGGAAATAAGGAAGGTAAAAAGTTTTTGTCGGATAAGATAGAAAAAATCGGACAAGTCCATGAAATTTAGATAAAGTAGTGAGAATTCGGACAATGCAATGGGAATTCAGACAATGTAGTAGGAATTCAGACAAGAAGTGGAAATTTGGACAAGTCCATGAAATTCGGACAAGGGAAGTGATAATGTCTGGACAAGGGAGTGACAATGTCTGGAGAAGGGAGTGACAATGTTCAGACAAGGGAGTGATTTCAGATAGGGAGTGAAGTGTTCGGATAGGAAGTGAAGTGTCTGAACTAAGGGAGTGATACTGAGAAGTGGTTGGGCGGATCATGGGTCGGTCCAGGGAATTAGTGTCCCGCGGGTTGGACTTGGTCCAACATGGATGGGCTTGAATTTTTCCCATCCTAGACGAATTAGGGTTAGGGTTTTCCACCCAAAACCCTATAAATAACAGATCGAGAGTATTCGAGACAGGATCCAAGTTACCTAACTGAATTCGCATCAAGAGGTGTCAGAAAAATGCTAAGGCAAAGGTGAGTTTAGGACGGGTTAGGATTTTGCGATTGACTGGATTTACTGGATGAATGCTTACTGTTTTTCTGTTCATGATTGTTGTTTTGGTTGATTCGGGTGAATCTGAGTAACCGAGGCAGCAAATCTGATTGGACTCTCACTTGATTGTTTATTGTTTGAATGCGTTTCTGGTTTTTCTTAGTGGGAAGGAATGACCGACTCACTAAGAAATTCGTTTGATTACCCAATCTGTGTGATTGTAGGTGATGTACCCAATGACCGTGAAAGTTGCTAAGTGGAAGCGAGATCGAGGCAAGACTGGGATAAGTAGGTCTAGATACATATCTTTTTAATCATTTTTGCAAACTTGATATACTAGAACCTCTTGATTAGTTTATGCATACGGTTTTGGGCTTATTGAACTGTCACAAATCAAAAACGAACTAAGTAAAAAAGAGAACTAAAAATTGACTAGGTGTTTGATCTGCCCACGACAAAACTAAATCGAATCCGGACGTAGGCATAACGAGTTAGGGTGCCGCACAAAGCCTATGACATCATAGAATGGAATTTTGTCGCTGAGCTGCTGTGTAAAATAGGATTTAGTGATAATTGCACAAGATTGATAGGGTTGGCATTTTACTAAAATATGGCGCTACTGTGTCAAGTTAGGCTATCAAAGTGAGGAATCGTTTTCTTTATTCGAAGTTGGGCAATGTGGCCCAAATTTTCAAGTTCTACATAATACAATTTGGAAACTTAATTGTCCAAATAAAATCCAATATTTTATATGGAAAGCCTTAACTGGTTGTACTGCACCAAAGCAAAATCTGATTCAAAGAGGAAATAATTATGATACTCGATGCCCATGATGTGGTACAAAGATTGAAACCATAAATAATGTAATTTTTGAATGCCAACCAGCGGTTCAAACATGGACAATTTCATGTATTCTTTCTGCGACAGATGTCTTTCCAGGAGGATCAATATGATACAACCTTAATTACTTGTTCTAGCGGATACTAGATCAAGAAGAGATGAAGATTTTCCCCTGGGTTATTTGGAACATTTGGAAAGCAAGAAATGATCATTTCTTTTCAAATAGTGACACTAACCCTCGCAACATAATAACTCAGGCGGAAGCAAATTATAAAGAATGATCTTCGGCATGAAATGAACTTAAGGAATTTAAAACTCCCTTGGTAGTTCATAACGCCCTCAACAAGTGCTCATTGGCTATCCCATCCACATCTAGTCAAAATTTCACATGCTATATATGTTTTTTGGAGCCTTCCTTGAAGAGTTCGAGCCTTTAATCTGGTTTCGGTTGGTTTTGCTTTACAGATTCAGTGGAAGGAGGATGCATGGGAGCTCGAGGTGTCAATCAGAGTTTTTTCTACCTTTCACTCAGAAATTAAATATGTTCTTTGGGAAATGGAGTCGCTTCTAGCCCTACAGATCATAAAGGTGGAGATATCAATATACTGAGAGACGATTTTGAAGATAATCAATCCTCCTCAGGAGTGGCCGGCTTACTTCCTTATCAAGAGGAGTTTATACGATTAAGTTCTTTATTTCTCAATTTCTCCCTCTCTGTGATTCCAAATTCTTTAAATCGTAAAGTTGATACTCTTGCTCGTTATATTAGAGACACTATTTATGCTTCATTGATGTAATCTCTGTTTTACTTTTTGATTCGTTTCTAATATAATTTGGCGTTGAAAAAAATCAAGTCACCTTGTTGTTTTTTTGTTTTCTTCTTGTCGGCTTCAATGACTTCTTTAGTTATCATAACACGGAAGGAGTGTGACGTCCACCGTAAAAGAGGAATATAGTCTTCTCTTCTTCCTCCACACGTTAATCCTAAATGTGGGATTAACTCTAATGCCCATATAAGAAACACATGCAGAAACTCATGAAATGTGTAGGTTGAAGTGCTTACTAGTGCTGCAGTGATCAATCTTATCAAGGCTTGAACGCTTCTCTACCCCATGGATGTCTCTCAAACCTTTCCGGCGCATGGAACCTACTATTTTTGTGCAAACCGTAAATACCTACTTTATGAACCACTTGCAACCCTCAATGACTTCTTTAGTTATCATAACACGGAAGGAGTGTGACTTCCACTGTAAAAGAGGAATATAGTCTTCTCTTCTTCCTCCACACGTTAATCCTAAATTTGGGATTAACTCTAATGCCCATATCAGAAACACATGCAGAAACTCATGAAAAGTGTAGGTTGAAGTGCTTACTAGAGCTGCAGTGATCAATCTCATCAAGACTTGATTGTTTCTCTACCCCATGGATGTCTCTCAAAACTTTCCGGCGCATGGAACCTACTGTTTTTGTGCAAACCGTAAATACCTATTTTAAGAACCACTTGCAACCTTAGCATCTTCCTCGTTGTAAACATTTAATCCATGCTGTTTTGGTCTAGTGGTTTAATGCTGTTTTTTTTTTACTCTAATCTGAATCAAAGAAGTCAAGTTTGCCCCACATGCTATTAATAAATGTTTGGAGAGAGGAGATGAATTACTCTGAACCAAGACTTGTCAATCTAATGGTTAACAACAGAAAAACAGTTTTTTAACAAGCACTAAAATAAACTTTTAAAATGACTTATCAATATCCATTTTAAAGAAAACCCCTTTTAAAATGTACAAAAAAGAAAACACTTTTTCTCTTCCGTTATAAAATATTTACTCATTTTTACTCCACAAAATTTATAAGAAAATCATCAATATATAAACCACTATACATGATTAAATATTAAGTAATTTTATTATATTACTTTTTATTTTTAACTATATTTAATATCTATATTTTCTATTATTTTTTCTTATATTTTTATGTGTAGGATTTACTATATATTTTTGTGAACAACTAAAATTTTTTTCCTTTTTAGGTGTCATAATTTTTAGAATCTATTTAGTTATATTTTGGACTATTTAATTTAATTTATAATATGATTATAAATTACTATTATATATTAAAATTGTTTTATTTAGTTCAATATGTTTATTATTGAGTATATGTATTTCACTGAAATTTACAATTTGATGTTAATTTGAAATTATTTGTAATTGAACATTGTATTGACTTGTAGTTTTTTGGGTTTTATAATGTTACTAATATTGAAATGTAAATAAGAAAAAATAGCATATATAAAAACAGGAACAACTAACTTTAAATCATAACAAAAAGAAGAATCAATATGGAGGTACACAATTAACTTTGTAATTCAACGCTTGTGGGAACAAATCAATGGAGAAATAGAGAAACTAGCATCGAAGCTAGGCGAACTCTTCTCTTAATGGGGAGAACGCTAGCCACTTCCCAAGATCAGCCACCATCTGAAGAACATCATCACAATCTACAACGAACTCCACCTCCATTATATGTAGCCTAAACCAGAGCTTCCGCAATGCAAAGACGAAAGACTTCACCTAATCCCATGCAGCCCCACGTTTACACGACCCAAGTCATTATAGAAATAGTATAACCCTATTCCCAAGTAATACTTTGAATCTTTTCAAGATTCATCCATGAAACATTTGTAACCAGTGAATGCATGAGAAATTTACAACGGCCTATGAAATAATTCCCTCTCCAATGGCAACACATGCCGACACCTCCTCCTCCGCATGTTGAAAGATGTCCCTTGGTCCATATTTATGTTTGAAAAAACCTTTTCATTAATGGCCTTTCAAAGAAACCATAATAACCAAGGGTTAACACATTTGTTCACGTCCGAAGGCATCCGCCAAAAAAGGAAGTCAAAACTAAAGAAAATCAAACTTCTTGGGAAACCACCAATTGCAAATGGAATGCCAGATAAAGTCCAAGTCTGAACTGAAGGTGGACACTTAAACAAAACGTGATTAACTATCTCCAACTCAGCACCACAATGACTACATGACAGAGAACAAGGAATATCCCGTTGAACCAGATTAGAACCCATCGACAAATAACCAGAGTTAGCATGCCACATGAAGTGTTTCAACTTCGGAGGACACTGTTATTTCCAAACTTGGCAATGTAAACTCTCCACTGAAAGACCAAACATTTTACACTCAGTCTCAGAAGGATTATGCTCTGCCCAATACCCAGCCTTAATCTAATAATTTCCAAACTTGGTAAAATGTCAATCCAACGAATCCTCTCGAGGCAAGCGAGGAATTGAAATACCTAAAAGCAAACAAGCATCATGCGTGTCAAACAGTTTACGAGCCAAAACATAGCGCCAAAACGAAGCTGGGTATCAATTAACAGTTCCACTGTAATCAAAAGGGATAAAGGGACCCTTCCCTTACTAATGTGCACGAGATAAAATCATGAATCCAAGGATCCTACCAAACCGAAATAGTGGTACCATTACCAACCCGTCGAATCAGCCCCTTAAAGATTAACACCGTGGCAAAAATGATACTCCTCCACCCATAGGACGGAGAGTACATCAAATTGGGGATCAAAGGACTGGACCCAAGAAATACCAACCTCTAAACACATGAGCAAACAAAGACCCTGGACAACTTCTTGTTTAACACGACACAACTTGGTAAAAGAAGCCCAATATATACCCATAGAAGACTGAGAACTATGCCACCAAATATCAGCAATCGCCAATGCAATTTTCGGTAATCGATAACAAGATATCACAAAAGATGGCAGAGCTGTCAAACCCGATTTGATAAGAACCTCCTTACCACCCTTTCAATGAAACTTTTGACGGCTATAAGTAAACTCTCGCCTCATTTTATTCTTAACAAAAGAAAAAACCTTAGATTTAGGCCCTTATAGGCCTTCAGGAAGCCCTAAATAAGTCCTCATACCTCCAATATTTTGTATTCCTAGCAAATTTTTAACCTCTGATTTGGAGAAATCAGACACATCTTGACCGAATTAAATAAAAAATTTGACAAAATTGATTGATTGACAAGAGATTACACAATACTCCTAAAGAATACCTAAAATTGTTGAAAATTCCTCCTTATTGGCCTTGCAGAAGAAAATATTATCGTCCACAAAAACTAAGTGCGAGATCGAGGGCAATGATGAGCTATAACAACCCCCTGTGACCAACTTTGCTAACTATGCTTACTGGAGATTTGAGATCCTCTGCCGCAATCCACGATGCGCAACAATTCGACCAAAGGGAGCACCATTGATTAGAACTGAATAACTAACATAATGAACACAATGCATGACACAGAAGACCCAGTCTAAATCAAACCCAATCCATAGTAGCAACTTTCCTAGAACTCCCATTATACTCTACTATAAGCGTTACTTATGTTTGTTTTAATGGCCATATACTTCCCCCGAACTGCCTTATTCATCCGTAAAGCGTGAAATATCCCCTAAGCTATCACAATATTATTGGAAATAAGCTGCCCTAACACAAAAGTAGATTGAGTAACGGAAACAAAATATGGGAGGGTCCAACGTAATCTTAAACAAAAAATCTTCAAGACAATTTTGTATACGACATTGCTCAAACTAATCGGACAAAATTTTGATATCAAAGTTGGCCTACCAACCTTAAGGGCCAGGCATATATTAGTTAGGCTCATAGCCTGATCCAGCACACTAGAAACTGAGAAGTCATTTACTAATCAGACAATATTGTCCTTAACCACCAACCAAGATTCCTGAAAGAACAACACAGACATATTGTCCGATCCTAGAGCTTTCCCTAGATGCATCATGAACATAGCACCACTCACCTCATTCTCGGACATTGTCCTTAGTAAGGAAAAATTCCAAGCCTCTGTGACCTTAGGTTTAGTAGACTCAAAGGAAACAACGGAGGATACTGAGCCCACCGAAGGGAACAAGTTGTTGTAATAACGGACCGCCTCCACAACAATATCTTTTTCCTCAGTAACCAAATCTCATCAGCCGACTGAACCTCAAGAGACGAGCGAGAATCATCATTGTTATACTGCTCCAAAATTTTCTTACATTTCTTAATATGTAACATCCCTTACGGTACAGAACAATTCCTCCAACGAGAAATTTTCCACCGACAATTGGCAATCCTATCTAAAACCCTATGAATTCATAAACCATAATATCTAGACCAACCCTGAGCAATGGTATCATGAAGACCATCTTTACTTAACCATCATTTATCAAATCGAAAACCAGCATGACGTTTAGATAAATGTCGAGAAGTTTCCAGCAAAATTGGACAATGGTCAGAATAATTATCGGTAAATATTTAGTTACAGAAGCTGGGAAAAAAACATGCGTTGCCAAACTTTTTATCTAACTTACATCAAACTACACTAGAAGAACGCATACCTCTCCAAGACCACGTATTATCTAAACACAGAAACTCTTACATTCGACAAAAACGTAATATATTATGAAAAGACACAAAAGATGCACCACTACGAAACAAACCATCTGAATTCTCATGGTTACAAGACAACTCATTAAAATCTCTAACCATAAACCAAAGAGCATTTCGAGTCATTCCCACCCTGAATATTTGTTTTCCAAACACTATTTCTAAGACACTGGACCGGTTTACCATAAATAAATGACATAAAACACTGCGTACCCCCAATCTTAAATGCTATGTCAATCAAATTCTTATCTTTGCAATTGATAGTAATTGGAAAAACTGATGATAAAAACAAATCCTGGCATAACATCACACATTAGTTTGTCCTCCCTTAAAGATAGACCAACCTCTGCAAGCTTGGGAAACAGCTTACAATGAGCCTCAGGAGCCCCCGTAGTAGAACTTGAAGGAGCTGCAGCACTCGCGGAACCTAGAGAGTCCACCAATGGAACATATCCACTCACACTAACCACAACCAGCAGCAAAGAACTCTCACATCCAACCTGAACAGTTGGAGCAGACTCCATACTAACAAAGGAAGATGGACCCAAAGCCTTAGGCAAATCTAAAAACCGAAGCTGATGTGGACATCATGACCCTCTATGTCGACCTCCACCAACACGACTAGGATAAGTGATATGATCATGGAAAGTAGCAAGGAAGGTAAGCAGAACTTGGAGCTAAGCTATGAAGATCACGAGGAAGCATTGGAGATTCCAGCCGGTCCAATTACAAGATCAATGGCTAAACAAATCAAGGAGAGCATTTGTAGATTTATTCAAGCAGAACATGTGTAGATTTATTCAAGTCCTAAATCAAGTCTTAAAGTCCGGCCCATGAATAGCGATGAATTTGGAAGACTAAAAGATATTTTGCATTCAAGAGTCATTCTCATTCAATTCATAATAAATTGTAACATTTACTTGTCATTTACTTAGTAGTCTTTATTATTCGTTTTTAAGACATTCAATAAGTCTAGAGAAATCTAGAGAGTCCTTTCATTTCTTTCTAAACTCATGTTTCTCATTTGTGAGGATTCAACTTTTTATCAATAAATTTGAGAGTGATTCTCTTTTATCCTTACAACTTGGAGTAACAGTTCATTCGGGACTCTGTGTCATTTGGTATCAGAGAACACTTCCAACTTCGTTAATATTTTTATTTCATATCTATTCAATTTCAACCTTTCCAACTTCTATATTTTCATCTCCTATCTCTTAATCTTCTAACTTTTCATCTTCTCTCTTTCCAACTTCTATATTTTCATCTCCTGTCTCTTAATCTTCTAACTTTTCATCTTCTATCTTTCCAACTTCTATCTTTTCATATTTTATTCTTAAATAACTAAAGAAAAAAAGGAAAAAAGAAGCAAGGAAAAAAGACTATATAGAAAAAACGAATAAAGAAAAAAAACAACTCTTTATCTTGTATTATTTATATAAAAAATAAATAAAGCTTGTTCGTTGTTTGTTTGCGTACCAATATCTATATAATACTTGAGTTGTGTGATACTTGTTAGGTCATTGACCCTTAGGGAAAACAAATCAAAGAGTGTTTGATTAGTTCTATAAGAACATTTTTAGATTCAAAAAGAGAGGAATGGCGTAAGGTTTTGAGAACATTTGAGAGAAAAACCAATAATTTGAGATAAACACTTGTGTCAAACACTTGAGAGATTGTGAAACATTTTTCT
The DNA here is from genome assembly GCA_023374145.1 of Lepidium sativum. Lineage (NCBI taxonomy): Eukaryota > Viridiplantae > Streptophyta > Magnoliopsida > Brassicales > Brassicaceae > Lepidium > Lepidium sativum. The sequence continues at coordinate 5,430 of JAKUCM010000025.1, read as the reverse complement.
ATTAATAAATCTTCTTTTTTACAGGTTCTAAATATGTCAACGTACAATAACGACAATCCGGAGGGTGAGCAAATACAAGGAGTTCCAAATCTCCAAATTCAAGCTTTGATGGGAGATATGACCCCTTTGTTGAGGTTGAGATGGAAGCAACCAATGAACGTTTGGATCAAGTTCAAAATGAGATAACATTTAGGCAACAACCTCGGCTGCCTAACGTACAAGGCAATCCACCACCGGCGGAAGTACAAAATAGGCGGTGTTAACTACTATGGTCGAGATGGATACTCATCTAAATTGAGTCAAAGGAGACCTAGACGAGCTAGGGAGGGAAAGTGGTCGGGTGAAGATAATTTAGGGGGACTTAAGCTGAAAATTCAACCATTTCAAGGAAAGAACGATCCAGCTGCGTATCTCGAATGGGAGAAAAAGATTGAACTCGTTTTTGATTGTCATGACTATTCCAAGCTCAACAAGGTACGAGTTGCAGCCACTGAATTTTATGATTATGCTATTAATTGGTGGGATAAAGTGGTGACAAGCAAGAGAAGAAATAGAGAAAGACCCATTGAGACTTGGGAAGACATGAAAACCTTGATGAGACGATGGTTCGTTCCTAGTCACTATCACCGAGAGTTACAGCAAAAACTTAAGAGATTGGTGCAAGGCAACCCAAGTGTGGAGGACTATTTTCAAAAGATGAAAATTCTTAGTGGTTTGAATCGTGAGATTCAAGAACGAGTAGAGATGCAAAACTATGTGGAATTGGAAGAAATGTTGCATAATGCTATATTGGTTGAGCAGCAGCTCAAGAGGAAGGGTAGCACACACCAAACTTATGGCATGAGTTCTGTTACTCAACGTCCTAGCTACTCATGCGAAGACAAAACTGTTCCAAAGTCAAAGTTTGAATCCAGGCCGAATACTAGCCGACAATAGGTTAAAGGTAAAGCTGAACTCTCTTCTACAAGAAGTCATGATGTGCAATTTGTTAAGTGTCATGGCATGGGACATTATGCAAATGAATGCTCAAAAAAGAGGGTCATAATACTTCTAGCCAATGGAGAGTAAGAAACCGAAGAATAAGTGTTTTCAGATTCTATGTCATCCCAAGATGAGCTGGAGTTTCCTACAGCCAAAGGTTATCTTTTGGTAGCTAGAAGGTCTTTGAGTGTGCAAAGTAAACTAGAGGAGTACGTCCATCATAAGAATCTATTCCACGCGTGATGTCTTGTTCTTGATAAGGCGTGTAGTATTATAATTGATGGAGGGAGCTGTACAAATGTGGCGAGTACAACACTTATAGAGAAATTGGGATTGACTACTCAAAAACATCCCAAGCCGTATAAGCTTTAATGGTTAAGTGAGTTTGCAGAACTCAAAGTATCAAGTAAGTTGTGGTTTCATTTAGCATAAAGAAGTATAAAGACGAGGTGATTTGTGATACTATGCCAATGGAGGTTGGGCATATTCTTCTTGGGAGACCGTGGCAGTTTGATCGGAAAGTCGTTCATGATGGTTTCACCAACAAGCATTCATTTGGATATAAGGGGAAAACTGTCACTCTTGTTCCTATGTTTGCTAATGAGATCTACCAATATTATTTGCTTCCAAAGCAACATTAGGCGAGAACTATTAGTGACTCAAACATAAAACACCAAAAAGAGATTGAGATTGAGAGAGAAACAAAAAAAATAGTGAGTTTAAGAGTGAATGACACAAAGAGAGAAAAGAGAGAAAACACCAAAATATTTTTATGAGGTTAATCATACCTTTTGAGTGGTTAGGCATACCTTTTGGATTAACTAATGCAGCCAGCACGTTCATGAGGTTAATGAACCATGTTTGGAGACATTTTATTGGTTTGATTGTGGTTGTATACTTTGTTGATATTCTGGTTTTTAGAAAAATTTTGGAAGAGCACAATGAGCATTTGAAATCGGTTTTAGGTGTACTAAGAAAGGAAAAGCTATATGATAACTTGAAAAAGTGTATCTTTTGTTCAGATAACGTTGTGGTTCTACGCTTTTTTGTAAGTGCACAAGGCATTCAAGTAGATGAGGAGAAAGTGAGAGCAATCCGAGAATGGCAAAGTCCTAAAACCGTAGGAGAAGTTCAAAGTTTACATTGCCTTGCTGGCTTCTATAGACAGTTTGTTCGTGATTTTAGCACTATTGCTGACCAACTTATTGAAGTGATCAAGAAAGATATTGGATTCAAATGGAGAGAAGCTCAATAGAATGCGTTCCACCAACTTAAGGAGAAACTCACCATTGCACCACTTTTTCTTTGCCTAAATTTCTTAATACATTTGAGATTGGATGTGATGCATCAGGTGTAGGCATTGGAGTTGTGCTTATGAAAGAGAAGAAGCCAATTGCTTACTTTGGTAAGAAGCTTGAAGGAGCAACTCTCAATTATCCAACTTATGACAAGAAGTTGTATGCTTTGGTAAGAGCTTCGCAAACATGGCAACACTATCTTTGGACAAAAGAGTTTGTGATTCATATGGATCATGAGTTTTTGAAAGACTTAAAGGGTAAACATAAACTAAACAAACGACATGCTCGTTGGATGGAGTTTGTTGAGATGTTTCCTTATGTCATACGGTATAAGCAAGGAAAGGAAAATGTTGTGGCTGATGCGTTATCAAGAAGATATGCACTATTATCTACTCTTGATGCTAAAGTTCTTGGTTTTGAGCATATTAAAGAGTTATATGAAACTGAACTTGAATTTCAAGAAGTGTTTAAGACTTGTGCGAAGCATGCGTATGGAAATGACATCGATGTTCATTTGAAAACGATGTTTCAAGAGTTATATTGTTGAAGTCTTCCTTGGGATTTTGTCATTTGAAAACGATCTTAGGTTTTGTAACTAAAAATGATCTTAGATCTTTGGGGTTTAAACCTTGGTAAACTATGTTTGATTAGTGAGTCAATGTTTGTATTTCAGTAGGAAATGCAGAATCACAACCCTATTTTTGTTATTTAGGACATCGATCCTTCCGTGGTCGTAGGATGTGTAACGAGTGTACTTTATGGTATGCGTTTTGGTAGTCATGTGACAATGAGTTGCACTCTTGCAACTAGAGCAAATGTAGTTGAACTAGTGTTGAATTCTATTGCCAAAGTTGAATTCTTCGAAATTTTTTTATTGTCATGATATTTGGTAGGTTGGACATCTATTATGAAAATCAGTGTTGGCCTTGGTCGAGGTACCATACTTTTGGTCATCAATATGCGAAAGAAGTGAGTTGTAAATTAAATTGATCTTAGGTATTGAAATTTAACACGTTAGAGTATTTTAAATGTACAATCAATGATACTTTTGTAGTCTTCTTAGGATTTTTTTCATTTGAAAATGATCTTAGATTTTGTAACTCAAATTGATCTTAAATTATATGTTCGTGTGTTGTAAATATTGAAAACAAATTTAGGGTTTTAATCTTGGTCTACTCTGTACAATTTGAATGTCTTTTGAGTTTCAAGAAATTTTTATTTTTGTACATATTTATCTCAATAGTGTATATACTTGTATTTTAGCAATTAATGCTAAATCATTAACCCCATGAGTGTTAAGAGTGTCATGATACTTGGTATTGGTATTGGTGGAGGCAACTTACCTTTGGTCATGAATGTAGGAAACATGTGAGTTCTACATGAAATAGATATTATAGTTTGAATTCTATCATGTTAGGGTATTTAACCTTTGAAATCAATGATATTGTTGAAGTATTCTTTAGGGTTTTGTCATTTGAAAACAATCTTAGGTTATGTAACTTACATCGATGTTCAATTTTTGTTAGGGTGTTATAAATTTTGAAATCGATCTTTGAGTTTGAACCTTGGTCAACTCTTTTCAATTTGTGTGGCTGTTGAGTAGCAAGCAATTTAAGGTTTTGTACATATATATGCTAAGAGTGTCTATGCTTGTATTTTGGAAGACAATGCATAATCATAACCCTATTTTCATTAGTTTGGACATCATAAACTGTTCAGTCCCCAAATAACTTTGATCATTCCTTGGTCCTAAGACTGGTAAAGAGAGTACTTGGAGGTATGCGTTTCGTTGGTCATGTGACAATGAGTTGCGTTCTTGTAACTAGAGCAAATGCAGCTGAACGAGTGTTGAATTTCATTGAGAAAAGTTGAATTCATGTGATCAAAACAGGTTTTCCTTAGAGTCTTCTATTGCCTTAATCTTGACTATACTTCACATATACACTATAACTTATTGTTTCTCCTCTATATAGCTTATATGTGAATGATTTGCGATTGGTCTTAAAAGTAGGAGAAAGTTATAAACTTGTAATTTTGGAAAAGAAGAAATGGAATTAGTGGGTGAATTACTTAAACAAAAGTTCACAAATTAAAGCAAAGAAAAAGGTGTCCTTATACTTTTTTTGCTTTAGGATCCACTGACTCCTACTCATAGATTTTTTGGCAAGAACTCACTATTACTGTCGCTGACAAAGTTGTCTTCTTAGAAGAGACTAATTCACATTTGTGTGTTCCCAAATCACAATCACTGTATACTCATCAGCCTTACATCATTTCATATCTTGAACTCGCTTTAGAACCCTCTCTTTCCACACACACACACACACAAGCACATAAGAGAAAACGATTCATTCAAGCTCCAATACCTGGCACATAATGACCCTTAGAAAAAAAATACAAATTAATAAAAGGTGAAGCTCATTTTATACATTGTTAATTGTTGAAGCTTAAATGGAAACCGATCAAGGCAAAAGCCTTTGGTACTTAGTCTCTTTTTTGGAATTATATTCATTACAGTGAACTCTCTTCCTGTTAAGATTATTCCCACAACTCTTTTGTGACAATGGTGTTGCTTCAGCAATAACCACAGGTGGAATTTCAAGAGACTCAAGCTGTGGTGGTGGATGACGCCATTGTGGAAGTTGTCCAGCCAAAAGCAGAGTTTGAAGCAAAGGTCCTGCTTTCAAAACCGCCTTTAAAAGCTTCCCTTTCTCTGGTAATGTTATCTCCGAAAATTCTAACTCTATTTTCATGGGGGGTTCAAAAGAAGAGACAATGCTTTTCTTCTCCATCCGATGAAGGAAATCCATTGAAGTTCGGATCTAACTCCTCTTCGGTTTGGTGTTGAAGATGGAAGTTTTGGTCAAGAAGAAGCCTATTGTATCTCTCTTGTACTTCATCTTTGGCTTTGATAGCTTTGTTGAGAAGATCTTTGAGCTGCATTATCTGGTCGTCTTTGGCATTAAGTTCTTCATGAGCCACCATTCTCGTTTGCTCTAACTCCATTTTTGTGTGTAGAAGTGAAATTCTTAGCTCTTCCATTGTCTGCCCAAGAAAAATAAATCAATATTAAAATGAAATCTCTAGAGATAAGAATGAAGAATGGTGTTTACACTTTACCTTCACACCACAGTAGTTGTGGTTAGCCCAA
>JAKUCM010000024.1:0-24584 GCA_023374145.1 Lepidium sativum | reverse complement strand
AAAAGGGTACGGACTGTTGTACGGTCGGCGAGGTACGGACGGAGGGTCGGGCCGTACTCGCCAGGGTTGGTGGCTGTACGACTCGCGGCTGCGCGTCCTTGCCTGCGGGAAAAGACAAAACAAACAAAGTGGATAAGACTTGAAGACAAAAGGGAACGTTTGAATTTCAAACGTGACAGCTCATGATTGGAGAGAGGGTGTGGTCAAAAGCGCAAAGGTGGTCAATGATTGGAGAGAGAAAAACCCAAGCCGCCAATCGGAAAGCTAGGCGACAAACAACTTTGTCGCCGCAATCTCGGAAGGCGACACGTGGTTTTTAGGGCCACCACCAACAGCTTTGACGCAAAGAAAACACCTTTTCCGAATCAAAAAGCAGAAAGCACGAAATGAAAAGCAAATACTCAAGAACACGAAGGCGAAGCTCTAATGAAACCCGGAAAAACTTTCGAAGAAAACCGAACAAAACCGCAGTAAAATCGCAAATAAATGGCAAGAGGTAAAACCGAAACAAGGTTCCAGCTTTGCCAGCTCAAAAGTCAAAGAAACTACCAAAAAGGAGTGATCTTTTTTTTCATCGCTTCAACGAAGACGATGAACAAAAATACTCAAACAAGGGAAAAATAAGCAAAAGAGTAAAAGAGATGGAGAGACACGACCGTGGGGGATCTTCGGCTCTGATACCAAAAACTGATGCGTCACGGGTCACGGAGGGACTCTGGGCTTAGCCATTCGTGGGAGAAATGGTAAGGACAAGTCGGAAATGAGAAGAGGGAACGTTGCGGAACAAAAGAAAGAGATCTTCGGACTTAGATCCGAGGGTTCTATAGAGGGATTCGAGGGAGACAGAGGGAAAACGAGCCAAGAGGGATTGAGTGACGACACGTGAGGAATGACTCGTCTCACGATACGGTCAACTTAGCCGACGTGAACCCGGTTCAGCGGCGGCTAAGGTTTTCGGTGCGAGTCTCACGCAGCGAGGGGTTGAAACAAATTTTCATTCAAAAGAGGCTTGCCTCAAAACGAAACACAAGGGTCCTTTAAATAGGCAAACAAAAGAACGGAAGCCCTAGACACGTGGGCTAAAAGAAAGCGCGGCTAAAAGGTCCGTACAAAGCATAACGGCTACAAAAACATAACGGCTATAAAGATAGGATGGACGCGGCAAGGGAAGTTGCGCGTCCATGCGCTAAGTGCCCGGCCTCATTAAAACCTCCCTTGGGAAACCACTTGGGACAAAACCAAGGTGAGGGAAAAGAGTACCCAGCTGCCTTAACGACTTAGGGTCTTCACCTTGAGATGGTGAAGACCGATCGGATAACCTCCATCGGGTCGCGGCTGAACTGGTCGCATGATCGGAGATCATGCGACTTCGGGAACTCGGTCACGAACAGTTTGCACTTGGCTTGCGTCTTTTGAGCAGCCGTCTTCGACCTGGTTGTGATCCCTGGGTCAATAGTCGGGGCACGGACTGAACTTGGTGTTCCGCGGTTGGGTCCTTCGGTAATCTCTCTGTCCGCATTCGGTACATTGGGTCGGGGCTCATCAATACTCCTCTTATCTTCATTTTTGTATGTCACCTTGTGAGCGGTGTTAAATCCTTCTTGCCATTAATGAGCCCAATGTTTCCTTGCTCCCTTTGTACTTGAGCACAAACTTCATCCACTATTGGAAGCTTATTTTCTCTTAGTATGGATTTGACAAGGTCATTGTAGCAAGGGTGTAAACCTCCAAGTAGCCCAAAGAGTTTGTCTTGCTCCTTTCTTTCATTTTGCACAAGGGGATCCATTGTACTTGGCCTTAACATCTCAAGCTCCGCCCAAAGAACCCTTAGCTTTCCAAAGTAATCTTCAAATACCCTAGTGAGATTGGAGACATTTGCTAAGGCCAAGTAACTTTTCGAGTTTTGGCCTCGTCATAGCTCTTCGGGATCTGTTCAAGTGCAATTTTCCCAAGGAAAGCTCTATGATCTATAGGAACAAGGTCAAGAGAACATACCTTTTGGATAGGATGTTCCTCGGATTTCGCATTGTAACAAAACCGAGATTTTAGCCTTGTGGAGGGGTTTTTGCGAGGTCTTGTACTGCGTCTTAAAGGAGTCTCCATACTTGGACTAGGAGATTGAGATGTTGGTACCTCCGCAGAAGGGAGAGAAGGTTCAGCCGTAGGTTACTCACTTCCAACGGATGTAGGTTCCTCCATTTCTTCGGTGTCGGGATATGTGGATGATAAAGAGATCTATCTTCATCCGTGTTTGTAGGATTGGATTCCATGCTACCAATTTGTTGAAGAAGTAGGCGTAGACTCTCATTTCTATCTTGAGTGGTATTGGTGAGGTCTTTGAGTTCTTCCCAATTTGGTGTAGCGAAGTATCCATTGTCTTCTACAAACTTTACATCCCGAAAGACATAGAGGCGGTGATTGATTGGATCGAAACACTTGTAACCCTTTTGTGTGGTTGAGTATCCAAGGAACATGCATTTTTTACTCTTGGCATCAAGCTTATTACGTAATTCCCCTGGAATTAAGACATAACACACACATCCAAATACTCTCAAGTGTTCAATAAAAGGCTTTGTGCCATTAAGTACCTCATATGGTGACACATCTTGTAAGATTTTGTTTGGGAGTCGATTAATGAGGTAGCACGCCATTAATACCGCATCTCCCAAATATCTTTTAGGAACTTTCATATGGTACATTATGGCCCTTGATGTTTCCATAAGATGTCGGTTTTCCCCTTTCCGTCACATCATTTTGTTGTGGAGTGTGTGGGCAACTTGTTTGATGGATTATGCAACATTTGTTCAAGTGATATTTGAACATGGTGCTTGTATATTCTCCTCCATTATCTGATCTTAGTACTTTTATTTTGCAATTGAATTGGTTAGTCACATAGTTTTGAAAATTGATGAAGGCATCAAAAACCCGATCCTTAGATGCCATTAAAGTAACCCAAGTATATTTTGATTTTTCATCAATGAAAGTTACAAAATATTTTAGGTTATCTCTAGAGGCACAAGGAGAAGTCCAAACATCCGAGTGAATTAAATCAAAACAATTTGCATAAAAAGTACTAGATTTCGGGAAAATAGATTTGCAATGTTTTCCTAAAATACAAGCATCACAAGAACTATGATCAAAAGAGTTTTTAGGCAAAATTAAACTTAAGGCTCTAGAATGGGGATGACCCAATCTAGCATGCCAAACCGAATTAAAACAAGAACCAACATTAGAGTCTAAATTGCTAACGGAAACATAGTGTAAACCCTTTGGAACCGATTTTTCTTCTAGGACATATAACCCATCTTTGGTCATTCCTCCTCCAAGGGTTTTTCCACTCTCAATATCCTGAAATTGTACATGGTTAGGGCTAAAGCATAGCAATTTAAATCGGATGTGGTTTTCTTAACCGAGAGAAGATTATAGGTCAATTTTGGCATATAAAACGCTTTTGTTTTCTTATTTAATCCTACCAACTCTCCTATTCCATTGATTGGAACTTTTTCACCACTAGCCACAATAATATTTCCTATGGTTGGTTTTATATCTTTATCAACCTAGGATTACTTATCATGTGGTGAGAAGCACCGAAATCAATAATTAAGGAGTTAGTTGGAGTTTTAGAGAGATTAGAGATACCGGGATCCTTTAAGTTGGCAATGGCTTGGATTATTTCATCAAGATCCGACCTTCTCACAATTGCACCGTGAGATTTTGCACTCATTGTCATGGCTCCTCCTCCGGTTTTTGATGTCTCCGCCGGTTCTTCTCCCCCAACGTTTTCTTGTGCTATGTTTGCTCTTTGTTCCTTCCACTTGTTGGGTTTGAGATGAGGATTAAGGATCCAACATTTCTCCTTTGTATGTCCATTTTTCTTGCAATTCTCACACACCATACTTCTCTTATCTTCATTCTTGTAAGTCACCTTGTGAGCGGTGATTAAATCCTTCTTGCTATTAATGAGCCCAATATTTCCTTGCTCCCCTTGCACTTGAGCACAAACCTCATCCACCGTTGGAAGCTTCTTTTCCCTTAGTATGGATTTGATGAGGTCGTTGTAGCAAGGATGTAAACCTCCAAGTAGCCCAAAGACCTTATCTTGCTCCTTTCTTTCATTTTGCACAAGGGGATCCATTGTACTTGGCCTTAATATTTCAAGCTCCGCCCAAAGAACCCTTAGCTTTCCAAAGTAATCTTCAAACTCCATATCTTCTTGACTTAGAGTATTTAGAGCTCTTTTAACTTCAAATACTCTAGTGAGATTGGAGACATTTGCATATACCCTCTTGAGGGTATCCCATAGTTCTTTGGCGGTTTCACAAAAGAGATAAGATTCAAGAAGATGTAGATCAAGAGAGGAGGTTATGATAGCCATTATCGTTTGGTCTTCTTGGAACCATTTGTCTTGGTCGATAATTACCATGTCGGAGGAACCTTCCTTCCCTTTTCCCTTATCGGTGACATTTGAGACCTTTTCTTGTGGTGGCTCTACATGACTCCATAACCTATGGCTGCACAAGATCATCCTTGCAGTCCTTGACCATATCATGTAGTTAGGCCTCTTAAGAATTAATGGTATACATGCCGCTTTGTTGGATTCCATGGTGATTTTATCGAATTGGAAGATTTTGAGAGAATTTTCGTGATTTTTGGAGATTAATGAGAAAATAAAACTTTAAGACTAGAAATAGAATGAGATTAGGATCTTTGTTGCTCAGATACCATGTAAGAATATAAGATTTGAGAAGCTCTAAGATTGACCTTAAGAATCAATGTAAAGAAGAGAATGAAAGAGAATGAATTAGAAACATTTTTATTGAATCAAAACTCCATAAAATGTTCCAATACAATGCATACATATATATAAGGTAAAGAGGTGAAGAAAGCCCTCAAAAATATCAAGAGAGCCGTTGGAGAAGTGGTCCCGGGGCGCATACAACCTGGTGGGCGCTCGAGTAGATTTCTCGGGGCGCCGACAACCTGGTGGGACCGGCGGAGTCTTCAACGGCTCCCTGCTGTACTGGTGGGTCCATGGCAGTGTAGGGAGCAGTCATTGGTACCCATGCCCCTTAAGACGTCACTTTCACTTCACATATCCCGAGAGACCCGAGTTCGAGGTTCCTCGGGATGTGCGCGGCCTTCGTACGGATTGTGCGCGACCTTCGTACGGAGAGCTTGATCCAACTCGGCCCACTTCGTGTACCAGGCCGAGATGTCTTCAAGTTCCAGCTCGACCCACTTTGCGTACCAGGCTGAGGTGTCTTCCGATCCAGCACAGCCCAGTTCACGTACCAGGCCGACAACCTTCCCGATCCAGCTCGGCCCACTTTGCGTACCAGGCCGAGGTGTCTTCCGATCCATCACGGCCCACTTCACGTACTAGGTCTAGGTGTCTTCCGATCCAGCACGGCCCACTTCACGTACCAGTCTGAGACGTCTTCCTGGTCCAGTTCGGCCCATCTCCTACGCCGAGGGTCGCCAGCTTCCCGAGGCTTCTCCAAGCCTCCTTCTAGCTTGTGATCCACTCTTCTTCTTGGGTTGCTTGTTCCACACTCCTTCTCTTATATGATCGATACCTTTTCTCTGTGGATAAGTCATTTTGAAAACCTGAGGATACAAAGGCTCTCGAGACGCTGGAGATCAACAGTTGTGATAAGCTACGGATTTTGATAGATGAAGATCTTCCTCCATCATTGTCTTGCCTGCGAATAAGCTCGTGTCCGTTGTTGACGGAGAATTTTGCTGAAGCGGAAGCAAAATTCTTCGAGGTACTGAACATTCCATAGGTAGAAATTGACGGCGATATTTTATCTTTGAGGAAATATTATTATTCTCTTATTTTTTATATATCAACAAAAATAAAAGGCGCAGTTTAGAGACTTACTTGATGCACACGACATTGTAAATTCACCATTTTCTCAGAGATATCCAAGATTTGGCAATTACTTTGCTTCTATTCTATTACAAAATAGTGAACATTTTAGCACTGTTGATCTAACCCGGAAAAAAGGAGAAAAAAGCAAGAACTTTCAAAAGCAAATGCTCAAAAAATCCCTTAGAGAAAGATGATGAAACAAATGCAAAGTATCTCAGTTGACAAGACACAGCCTAACAAGAACTCAAAAATTAGAAGCAGGATCATGGCGATTCCAGCTACTAACATAACTCAAGATAACTGTTCTAAAACATAAAGATACTGAAAAAAAGTGACTGAAGAAACTGAAATGTTTCCAATCCTCTTTCTTCTAGAAAGCCAGCTAGTCAGCTCTCTCTCTCTCTCTAGTTTGTCGATGGTGGTCGAGTGATTCTTGGCCTTACTGGTGTCTTTGACGGGCTTACCCTGAAATTTGAGAGATGTAGATTAAATTGAGAGATTCAGAATAAGCTTTAAAACCTGCATCAGTGGAATTTACCGTATCGGTTGGGATCCAACGACCATCCCGCTGCAATTGAGCGCCCTAAGTGCACTATCTGCCTGTACATTCCAAAGAAAAACAAATACAATTTTTTGAGTTTGCAGATGAAACAGTGCCAAGACAACTTTCTATTTGTAGTTCATCCCTTAATCAAACATTACACTCAAGAAACTTCTCGTCAGTAGTGAAAAGAGCAAAAAGAAAGAGAAAATATAAGGATCGTATTACGTCATATCCACAGAGAAAGGAGCTCTCACCTGAAGAAATTCAACAAAGGCTATGCGAGTTGAATGCAATTGATCGCCAAGAAGCCTCAGCCGAGTTACCTGTGTATTGTAGAAAAAAAAACTTAAATGTCACTCCTATATACTTCTCAAAATCAAAATTATTGATCAATTGTGTAGGAGCAGTGAAAATATTCCGGTTAAATGAGAAAGATATCAAGTAGCTATAGGTTCTGTTCTAACCTCACCACATGCGGACTCAAAGAAGTTTCTCAGATCAGCTTGAGAAACCTGCAATAGTAGAAAAGTCTTGAACTAGGAGATCCTTACCAACAACAAAAAACAAGTTTTTTTCTGCAGATTGTTGAGCAATTACCTTCTTATCAATATTTGTGCAATAGATTGTCCTTGTGCACGTCTCCCTTTCATCTTCTGACTGAATTAACCCCCAACATATGTAGATATCAAAGGAATATTCGATACTCAAAAACTTGAACCAAAATTATTAATGAAACTTCTGAAAACATTTCAGCCTACCCTGGGAAGAAATGTAGGATTGACTGGAAGAATAGCAGTTTTAGAGGGTAAGACCCTCACCGGGTAGAACCCGAGCATAGTTCCACCAAGGCTTAAAGCTTCCTGTGCTCCCTCTGTAGAAATAAATTTACATGTAATTGGTTAATAATGCTCAAAGAGTGAAATTGAAATTTTGTATAACACCATCTTTAAAGATTACACCAGCAGCCAAACTTACGGTCATCAGCAAACTCAACAAAAGCAAATCGAAGAACTGAATGTGGATCGCCACAAATTCGACAGTCAACGACCTTCACAGATGAGGAAATCAATGTTACTACACATACTATTATATACCACTAAAGTAACATTTCAAATTTCTTGCTACACAGTAAAAAACATTTTCAACAGACAGGCTTGTAAAGCTCAGTCTAACTTTGGCACAGACTTAAAATAGTAGTTTTAATCAAACACATTGTCAAAACATGAGAGGGAACAGATATAACCAGCATTTAAAGCTTACTTGCCCACAGTTGCTAAATAAACCAGCAAGGCCCTCCTCAGTCACCTAAATCACAAAGCAGATTTATGTTATAATTGATGCAAATTAACTTGAATTCTATTGAAGACCTTAAAAAGACTATGAGAAACTTACACTCTGATCAATTTCAGAAACATAAACTGTTCTTCTAATACTATCCTCTCTTTGAGCCTTAGAAATTCTTCCAGTTAACCTCCTCCTCCCTTGGCTGTGATTGTTTCTTCTCTGTATCACAAACAGCAATAAACAGAACAAAACCAGACCCCTTTAGTCAAAGTTTACACCTTTACAACAAAAGAGTTACATTGATATTGATCAGGTTGAATTATCAGCCATATCAAATCCAAATTATCCTCATTATCTTTACCTTGCGGGTATTGTCATCCTTTTTGGCATCAGACTCAAATTCTTCACCCGATTGCTTCTTCGTGGTCGTAAAGTCGTCAGGGGACAGAAATTGATTAGCTTTCCCCATTTGATTGTTCTTCTTCGGATTGTAGTGAGAAGGGAAAAACTCCTTAGCCAAAGGATTCAGCTTCTTGAACATCGCAACAATCTTCTGCATATCAAACTCGGATTTGGGTTTGAGCTCTGATTCAGTTTCGGTTTTAGAACCAGTGAGCGAGCTCTTCTCATTTTCCTCACCGACGACGACGATCTTATCACCATCGTTTTTAATATTACTTTCATGAACATCGTCGACAACAACATCAGTGGGCATCTCAGCGACCGAAGCCATTTGATCAGAAACTTAATAAGGAGGAGAAAGTTTCTCCTTTCTTGATTAATTTTCGTAAAATTCAAAACTTTGACGAAAAATGATCAAAAGAATTCGGCTAAATCCAAAAATCTGACACTCTTAATGCAAACCCATTTAGGAAATTCCACAAACCGTAAGGAAAGACGAGTGGCTTGATCTAGAAAAACGTTTAGTGGAAATGTATTAATTAGCTCGTAAAGAGTTTGTGATTACAGAAAGCTTCAGTGTAATGTATAGTTATGGAGGTGAGCAATGAAGAAGAAAGGAGATGGAGAAAAAAAATGAAAGAAGTGATAGAAGTTATTTTGTTTCCGTTATGGCCGCTCTCTATTTTGACCTTTTCTGTTTCCAAAGAATCTAACTTTCATAATTATTCTTGGACATATTTACTTATATTTATGCCCAGGTATGTTTTTTTCTTTACCAATATGCCTCACAGTTTACGTTGGCCCTAAATTGATCAAACTTACAGAACGTTGAATAAAAATAAGAGAATTCACACGTTTAAAACCAAGATATTATCTTTTTGTTTTACAGTCACATAATATTGTGATTATCATTTTTTTTGATGGACTATCACCTTGATTGGTAAGATATAATATTTTCTAAATGTCAATTATATTTTATTAATTTAATACCAAAGAAAATATAAGTTTTCTAAATGATATAAAATTCACAAATTGCTTTTAATTTAGTGGTCGGCGGTAACTCTACTTAATGCAGCTCATTTGCACAATCAGGAATCGAGTCATCCCCCCTACATTAGGTAAGAATTTAGCTACTGGACCGGCTAGTTGTGGCCTTATATATTATATGTCGTTGACAAAAAAATTATATAAAATTCAATGCTTATATTTTATCTCAAGCATAAAGCATTAAACATCATTAAATTATAATTTTATCTTTAATTGATATTCTGTAAAAAAAAAAATTTAAAATATGATGCTTAATTTTGTAGTTTTAATTCTAAAAATTTACTACTTTCCAATCATATATCATAAATAAATTAGTATATATGTTTTTTTTTTATGTTTATGCTCCTCCAACATAATGTATATGTTGCTTAATGCTACATGTTTGTGTTTTACAAATCAAACCTTATATAAGTGATTATATTTTATTTAATAAATTTGCAAAATAATTAAAGATATTTTAGGAAACAAAAAAAAAACAAATATAATTTTCAGATATTTAAGAGTTTTTTAATTATTGTGCACGTAATCTATCCTAATAAGTAGGAGTATGTTATTTTTACCAGAGATGGACAAAAACATTACACAGTTGATGATATTTTATTGTTTTCAAATTTGGTATGCAATTCGAGTATGTAAGATCGATATGTTCTCGTATGAAGAATCATATAAAGTTACAATTTTCAACCATGTTCTACATAGTTGACGATATGTTCTCTCCCTTTCTTAAAATTTTCTTCTTATTGTTTTTGTTATAGTCTGTTTCCATTATTGTTTAGGAAGACTTTCATCATACACTGCACAGATAATCATCTAAACATTGTTTAGGAAGACTTTCATCATACACTGCACGGGTAATCATCTAAATATAACAAAAAATTATACAATTTAAACCTAATTTTAGGTTAGGACGAATGTGGTTTGAAAAAGACTAATACAGCAGGAAAAATGGTATCGTTTTTTGTTTACCAAATTGGCGACATTTAATGTATATATATATTTATTTTATTTTCGTGTAACAAATTAGTTAATATTTTAATTTTTTTGTGTTTTTCGTCTAACAATAACATAAAATGTAATCAAAAAGGAATATTCTATAATAAATACTAATTTTAGAATAATTGAGGTTTTGTATTATTTTAAATTCAAATTGAATTCCATTACTATATCCAAAACTTAGTAGTAATCCTAAAGGAATATTTTAAAATGAATACTAATTTTAAATTAGTTGAAATTTTGTATTATTTTATATTCAAGTGGGCGATAGCTAGGCGGGCCAGGGAGTTCCTTCATGATCGGTAACCTTTTTAGTTTAGATCTCAATCTTATTATGCCGTTGTCAAAAAAAAAAAAAAAAGTGGGCGATTTACAATGTATATGTCTTTATTTTTTGTCTAACAAATCCAGCATTTTTAAAATGTATACAATTTTTTGAATTAAAGTTAATATTTGAATTTTTGTTTGTTTTTTTTCTGTTAACAATAAAAAATTGTTATCAAAAGAGATATTCTAATATAAATGTTAATTTGCAAGTGGCATTTAGTCTAGTGGCAGGTGGTAAGTCCACAAGAGGCATGCGCACTTACACATTCTGGGATCGAGTCCCGCCGCTTGCATTTGCAAGAACTTGGCTAATGGGCCGGCCATTTGTGGCTCAATGTTGACAAAAATAATGTTAATTTTAAAATAATTAAAAGTTTGTTTTGACAAAAAAAATAATTAAAAGTTTGTTAATGTTTAAATTCAAGTTGGATTCCATAATATAGCTAAAATTTGGTAATAATACATTATTATTAAACAGTTATCGAATACATAAAGTTGATATATTATAAGATGTATTTCCAATTTATATAACAGTAATGAATACTATACATTAGATTGGATTATGTTATACTATACAATGATTTCTGTACATGATAGTAATATTATTTTTTGTATAATACTTGATTTATTTCGGATTTTGTTAACGTTTATTTCGATATGATATTTTTGAGGACTAATAACAATAACATAAAGTTCGGTAATTACTTTTGGACTTGTTAATGTTTATTTCGATGGTACATTATATTCATCAAAGTTTATATCACCAATATTTCTCTTGAGTAACAATATATTCATCAAAATTTATATCACCAATATTTCTCTTGAGTAAACAATATATTGTTGGTAACAACATATTCATCGAAATTTATATAAGCATTAGAATATACTTTATATCATAAATCAAAAATAGTTCATAGTTTATATGGCAAATAAAAGATTACATAATAGGGAATAATTGAACAAAAACAAAAGATTCAACATATAATTTACAAACTATATAATCTTAAATTAATCACCACAAACATATACAAGAATTTCATAGTTTATTTTAATTTGAGAATAGTATAATATCACCAATTCTACCTTCAATACATCTTCTTTCTATTCTTAAAATGTGAAGTGTTATAACATACAAAATGTTGAATCTTGCATCCATGTCTCTCATCAATATAACTTTCTACATAAACTCAATTGGTTTTTAGGAGTGATTTGATGATTAGTAGATATTAATCTGATCAAATAAAAAAGGTATGTTAGTTGTATGGATTAGGATTATATTCCTCGAAAGTATCAATTTGATTTTTATTTAGACAACAATGATAGGTATTGAATTAGTGAATTTTGAGTTAAGAATGGTAAGATTCGCCAAGCTTTTTACTAACTTTGTGTTCCTTTGGATCTTATTGCATAGTTACGTCTGTGAAAAAATTATATTGAGGTATAAAATTGTAAAATAGATAATAGTAAGTCATAAGAAATCTAAAATAAATTATAATTGAATTTTACCTAGAAACCATAATGGAAGATTATGAGAAGTGAATAACAAAAAAAAAGATTTATGCTAATTGTGAGATTAAAGTAATTATGAACATATATAATATAGTTTATTAGGTTTTTAAAATAAGCATATTGAAAGAATATTCTATAATAAGCGAATTTTGAATAACGTTGTTGTTTCCTCAATCGACAAAATGAAATTTGCTCTGCAAAATAAAGGTAGAAGCAGAACAAGTAGCGATTTAATAATGTCACCTATTGATGTTTTAGTTGAATATTGAAGTCTCCTTTCTCTGTTTTGCAGCTGTTGTAGTGTGATGGATACTAAGAGAGCACACAAGAGGTTTACGAGTTCCCAAGATCAAGAAAATCATAGTACGTTTCACTGAATAAATAACCTGTTCACAGTGGCTAATATGAAGAGTGTTACACAACCAACCTAAAAGCTCTTTCTAAGAACAAGAATCTTTCAAAAATCCCAAAGAAGATATTGAAAACCCAAACCCGGTAATCCTCCTCATCTCTCTAGTTCTTCTCTTGTTCTACTGTCCACCGTTGCTCTTTGTCTTCCTCTTCCTTTATAGTCACACTTCTCACCCGTCCTCCACATCCTTTGTGCTCTGCGAAAACAGAATGGCAGATTGGTGATGTCACAAATGGACAACAGTCTATTTGCTCTTCGTATTGGGCTTAAAGCCCACACCAACATTTGGCCCAACATAATCAGACAACTCAAAACGACATCTCACAAACTCCACCTCATTTTAGGTTATCCAATGCTCATCGGAAAAACCTTCCGACCACCTGTTCGACTTCTCCGCCGAACAGAATATGCCTTTTGGCCATCAGTTCCTCAGAACCCTCAAATCAGACAACTATAAAAACGAAGAACAACAAGAAACTGAAACTGATTTTGATAAGTAAAGTACTCTTCTTCCTTAAGTTCTAGATGTTGTGTTACAGCATATATATATATAGACTCAACAGAAACGAAGCAGATTCAACAAGAGAACGAAAAGATGTCACTATCCTTCATCCAAGGTGTGAACATACAAAAGAGGAAAGTCATCATCGTCAGTTTTCTTATGTCACAGATTCTAACAGATTTCTTCTTTTGTTGTTGCAGGTTGCAGAGTTGTTGTGGACATCTTCTGGGCTTGTGGTTACGTGGGCTTTATGATCTTGTTTCACACTCCCCCGCAAACTTGAGGTGGGGTTTGGCATGACTCCAAGTTTGTTTCTAGCATAGCAGAACTGTCTTCTAGCAAGGGGTTTTGTGAATATGTCAGCTAGCTGTTGAGTTGCAGGAATGTGTTTTGTTTCAATATTTCCAAGTGCTACCTGTTCTCGGATATAATGGTAGTCAGACTCAAAGTGTTTCAAACGTTTGTGGAGAGCAGGATTTGTGCTCAAGTAGACTGCAGAGAGATTATCATACTGAAGCAGAGTTGAGCAGTACTGAGGAATGTCCAAGTCTCGCAAGAGTGATGATGTCCAAGTAATCTGCCTAGCTGTCTCTGCGAGAGCGCGGTATCCGGCCTCTGTTGAGGACCTGGAGACACTGCGTTGTCGAGAAGCTGACCAAGAAATGAGATTAGGACTCAGTAGAGTGCAGAATCCAGTTGTTGATCTTCTGGTCTCATGGCACCCTGCCCAGTCACTGTCACTGTATGCAGTGAGAACAAAGTATGTTCCTCCTTTTAGAGACATTTCCATAGTCAGTGTACCCTTCACATACCTGAGGACACACTTGAGGAGAGTGAAGTCTGATACTGTTGGAGAATGCATCCTTTGACAGATATAGTTTACTGAGAACTGAATGTTAGGTCTGGTGATGGTAAGATACTGCAGTTTCCCAGCGATACTCCTGAAGTAAGTGGGTTCAGGGAAGAGAGCATAATCCAGATTATGAAGATGTTGAGGAAGAGGAGTGGGCATAGAGTTGCAGTTCAACATACTAGCTTGATGTAGAATGTCAGATGCATACCCACTCTGATGAAGAAACAGACCTCCTTCATGAGGTAGCATTTCGATACCAAGAAATTATCTGGGAGAACCAAGGTCTTTCATGGAAAAATGTGTATTCAGAGTATACAGAAGGTGATCTAGAAGTTCCTTATCACTTCCTGTCAGTAGAATATCATCAACGTAGAGGAGGAGTACAATCATCGTGCCATTTTGATTGTATGTGAACAGAGATGGATCGGCTTTGCTGCACTAGAAACCAAACTCCAAAAGAAACGAGCTGAATGTGTCAAACAAGCCCTTGGGGCCTGCTTTAAACCGTATAATGCTTTGGTGAGTTTGCACACATATTGTGGTTTAGTGTCATCTATAAATCCAGGCGGCTGTTTCATGTAGACTGGTTCCTGCAGCACTATGTGTAAGAAAGCATTAGACACATCAAGCTGTTTAACTGGCCATTGTTTGGTAACAGCAACTCCAAGTACAATGCGAATGGTTGTGGTTCTTATAACTGGGCTGAAAGTCTCGAGGTAGTCCACTCCTTCTTTTTGGTTGTACCTTTGAGCAACCAGCCTTGATTTAAGCTTGTCTACAGTCCCATCTGGTTTTGTCTTGACTTTAAAAATCCACTTACAGCCTAAGACATTAATATCTGCAGTCTGTGGAACTAGTTCCCATGTGTGAAGGAGATAAATCCTTTTGATCTCTTCAAACACTGATTGATTCCAATGCGGATGAGCAAGAGCTGACACTGTCTTTAGGTTCAGCTAACTTGGTTTTGAGTGTGTTAAGAACATACCTAGGATTTGGTTTTACAATCCCAACTTTAGCTCTGGTTGTCATGGAATGAGTGTTCTGAGGAGGTAAAGCTACTGATGAGAGCCATCATCAGTGTGGATTACCTCACCACCCAGCTCAACTGGTGCTGGAGTAGCAGGTTCAGACAGTGACCAACTGGGCAGTGAAGAAGTGACTTGTTCATTAGGTGATTGTCTAACTGGTGTGGTACATGTAGGTATGATTCTGGTGACTTGTTCTTCAGGTACCAGAAGTGGATAGGGTATAGATGACTGCCAGGCTTGAAGCAACCCACTGTTATGTCTTTGAGTAAGATATTGATATTTGTCTTTGAATGGAAAAGCTTCTTCATCAAACAACACATGCCGGCTAATATACACTTTCCCTGTTGGAGGATATAGGCAGCGATATCCTTTGTACTGAGTATTATACCCCAAAAACACACATTGCAAGGAGCGGGGCTCAAGTTTGTGTGCAGTCGAGGGACGAAGACAAGGGTAACAAGCCGATCCAAAAACTCTGAGAAACCTATAGTCAGGTTTCTGTTGAGACATCATCTCATGTGGACTTGGACCTGCTGGTGTCACAGAAGGAAGCATGTTGGTGAGAGTGATTGCAGTATAGAAGGCCTCCACCCAGAATTTAAGAGGAGTGTGACTTTGATACATCACTGAGAGCCCCATTTCAACTAAGTGTTTGTGTTTTCTTTCGGCTATGCCATTCTGTTGTGGCGTATGTGGACATGAGATTTGATGCTTAATGCCTCTATTTGACAGATGTTGTTTGAATTTTTTACTTATGAACTCTCCTCCTCCATCACTTTGGAACACTTTGATCTTGTTACCGTGATGATTTTCCACCAGATTTTGAAAAGCAGTAAAGGTAGAATAGAAGTCGGATTTAGATTGAAAAGGGTAAAACCAAGTAAACCGAGAGTAATCATCTACAAAGACAACATAATATTTGAACCCTTGATTAGATACAATAGGAGAAGGATCCTATAGATCACAGTGTATCTTATCTAGAGGTTTTGAAGACTGAGATTCTGAACAAAAAAACAGGAGTTTACTACTCTACCCCATCTGGAAAGGCTCACAAATGGAGGTGGTTCTGCTTTTATTGATTACTATATCCTTGCTGATTTTGAGCTGTTGAAGAATTCTCGAATTTGTATGCCCCAATCTGAGATGTCAGATATGTTCTGAAGCAGCACTCTGTCTATTGGAGTAAAAAGTAACAAATTCTTGATTCTTCAACACATAGAGACCTTCATGACGAGGCCCCTTTGCCACTACTTTCTGAGTTTGGAGATCAATCACACACACTTTATCAGCATCAAAAAACACCTCACATGGATAATCATCACATAGTTTTGACACCGAGATAAGAGATTTTTGTATACCAGGACACACTAGAACATCATTGAGAGGAATATTACCTGTTGTGGCAGAGATAGAAGTGGATCCGACATGAGCTATAGGTAAGTAGGTACCATCCGCAACCAACACAGTGTCTGATCCATGATATTCTTCAGTGTTTTGTACGTTTTCAATAGTGGATGTAATGTGTGCTGAAGCACCAGAGTCTGGACACCATTCTTTCCCTGAGGTGTCAACAACTTTCAAAGACGCAAAAGCTTGATTGGTATGATCATTTTGTTCACTGTTATAGTTGTTGTCGAACCTGTTGAAACACTTGATTGTTGTGTTTCCTATTCGACCATAGATCTGAAAAATTGGTCTCTCTCCATTGCCTTGAGTTCCAGACTGGTGTTGGGAGAAACCTCTTCCTCTGGAAGAGTACCCTCCTCTGTTGTTGTTGTTGTTCCCTATACTAGAGTTGTTTCTTCCACGACCTCCTCTTTGACCAGAGGTGAACGGGTACTCGTCAGATCTTTGAGTGTTGAATGCCATATGTGGAGAGACAGTATTTTCATTCTCATAAGTTTGCAGTTTGGCATCATACCCTTGAACTTCATAGATTACATCATTGAAGGTAGGTGGAGCAGGTTTTGTCAACGAACTTTGAATGACAGTAGTGATAGGATCATATTCTCTACTTAGTCCATTCAAGAACCCAAAGATTTTGAGAGACTCATCTACAAGTTTCCCAATGGAGCTGAAAGCATCACAGCGACTCTTGAATTCACGACAGTAAGCAGAAAAACTCTTACCTTTATTGTTAATGAGTTGCAGATTTCTCCTCAGAGAGAATTCTCTAGCAACAGAGCTTTTGTTGAAGTTCTCTGCGAGTGATGTCCAGATCTCGTGTGAAGTGGAGAGGCTATGAACGTGTCCAAGGACTTCCTCTGAGAGTGTACCAAAGAGCCAGGACCAAATCAATTGGTCTGTACAAAACCAAGCGTCATATAGCGGATTTGGAACTTGAGTGGGAACTCCATCGATGTCTACCGTTTGAGTAGTTGGTGGAGATGTGATGCTTCCATTAACAAAGCCGATGGGCTTTTGACTTGACAACAGTGACTCAAATTGAGTCTTCCACAAGAGGTAATTGGAGTCTGTAAGTTTGAGAGTTACAGAGCTCAGAATGTGAAGATTACTTGGAAAGGGGTAGGGATCTGCCATTGAAACTGTCTGTGAGGACAAGTCAAGGCTCTGATACCATATAAAAACGAAGAAAAACAAGAAACTGAAACTGATTTTGATAAGTAAAGTACTCTTCTTCCTTAAGTTCTAGATGTTGTGTTACAGCATATATATATATAGACTCAACAGAAGCGAAGCAGATTCAACAAGAGAACGAAAAGATGTCACTATCCTTCATCTAAGGTGTGAACATACAAAAGAGGAAAGTCATCATCGTCAGTTTTCTTATGTCATAGATTCTAACAGATTTCTTCTTTTGTTGTTGCAGGTTGCAGAGTTGTTGTGGACATCTCATGTTCTTGTGGTTACGTGGGCTTTATGATCTTGTTTCACAACAACCCCTCCTCGAATTTCTTCACTGGAACGGGTTTCGTCAATACATCCGTATGATTGATTTTCGTATCAATCTTCAGAACCTTCACGGATCCTTCTGCAACAACATATTTGATGAAGTTAAATCGGATATGAAAGTGTTTTGTTCTTTCATGATAAGCACAGTTTTTGCTTAGAAAAATTGCACTTTGCGAGTCACAATATATCTTTGCATGCTCTTACTTATAACCCAATTCGCTTGATATTCCTTTCAGGCATATCACCTCTTTCGCAGCCTCAACCAGTGCCATGTTACTCGGCTTCCGTCGTTGATAAAGCCACAGTCAATGCTTTTTCTTCGGTCCAAATCCCCTGCGAAGTTACTGTCACAAAATCCTCTTATTGTGAATTTCTCTGATTTTGTATATGTCATTTTATAATCCACCGTGTTTCTGACATATCTCATTATCCACTTTACAACATTCCAGTGATTTGGATTCGGAGCACTCATGAATCGACTGGCTAATCCCACAGCATATGCCAAATCCGGTCTGATTCCCACCATTGAATACATCAAGTTCCCTACATCATTCGAATAAGGTACTCTTTCCATCTTTCTTTTTGTCTCCGTTTTCTTTTCATCCTCTGTGCTAGAAAGTTTAAAATACATATCTATTGGAGTGTGTACTGGTTTAGCTTGATCCATGTGGAATCTTTTGAGAACCTTAATCAAATAACTTTGTTGTGATAACTGTAGAATTCCTCTTTTTCTGTCTCTTATAATGTCTATTTCCAAATCCTCTTGGCTGATCCTAAATCCTTTTTCTGTTATCTCGAATTCTTTGTTTAACATGATTGTAAGCCTTGAAATTTCATTTATGTCTCTGGCAGCCACTAGCATGTCATCCACATACAGTAGTAGATACACATAGTTCTTCTCTCCTAGGCATTTAAAATACACGCAAGCATCATGTATTGATCTTGTATATCCTTGAGATTTCATGAATTCATCGAATCTGATGTTCCATTGTCTTTAGGATTGTTTTAGACCATAGATAGATTTTTGTAATAGACATACCCTACCATCCTTATCAAAACCTTCAGGTTGTTCCATCAGTATTCTCTCATCTAAACTCCCATGTAAAAAAAACAGTCTTGACATCTAATTGTCCAATTCCATGTCTAAGTCCACCACCATAGATATAACAAATCTAATTGTAACATGCTTCACTACCGGTGAGAAAATCTCAAGATAGTCGATCCCTTCTATCTGATTGTATCCTTTAGCAACCAATATCGCCTTGTGTCTTTGCTTCTCTATTCTGGGAATTCCTTGTTGCACTTAAAATATCCACTTACATTCAATCACCATTTCTCCTTTACGTCTGTCAATTAGAATCCACGTATTGTTCTTTTCCATTGTGGCTCATCATAATCGATTTCTTGAGCTACATTCAGTCCATATGATGCCACATCCGAGTCATCATATCTGCTAGGTGCCCGTATATGTGTTCTTTTTTCCATGTCTCTTGCCAATTGATAAACATTCAACTATGTTTCTTCCAACACATTGTTTGGTTGTTCCTCAACTGTATCAGAAACATCTCAACCTCCATCTGAAGGCTCTACATCTTGAATGTCTACTTTTTCTATTTCATTTGGAAGTAAGAAGGTGACCTTTTTCTTTCTGTTTTCTGTAATATTCATCGATTTTTCAGCTTTTCCAATGTCTTTGTATAATATGTGTTCACAGAAAGTCACATCCCTACTTATCACACATATTTTCTCTTCTGAGCTCCATATTCTATATCCTTTGACTCCTTGTGGATATCCCACGAAGATCCCTTTTCTAGCTCTAGGCTTTAGTTTTCCTTAATCAACGTGATAATATGCCAAACATCCAAACCGCCTCATGTGAGAGTATTCTAGTTTAACACCAGACCATATTTCTTTGGGTATTTGAAAATTCACATCAGCAGATGGAGATATGTTTATCATGTAGTCAACTGTTGAAGATGCCTCAGCCCAAAATGATTCTTCTAGACCCGTTTCACACAATAAACTCCAAACCTTTTCCAAAATGGTTATGTCTAACATTTCAGCTACGCTATTCTGTTGTGGACTGTATGGACATGTTTTGTGTCTCATTATGCCATTCTCTTTACAGTATTCATCAAAGGTTTTGTTGCAGTATTCAAGTCCATTGTTTGTTCTCAATGTTTTCACTCTCTTGCCACTTTGATATTCTATCAATGCTATCCATTCAACGAACTTTGAGAATGCCTCGTCTTTTTAGATTTTAGAAAATATATTCAAGCTTTCCTAGAATGATCATTCACGAATGACATGTAGTTTTGGCATTTTGCCAAACTGGGTGTGACATCTGGAGATCCCCACAAATCTGAATTTATGTATTCAAGATTCATTTGCGAGTTGTGCTTTCCAGATTTAAATGGTTGCTTATGGACTTTTCCGACAATACAAGGCTCACATCTTTTCAAACTTGTAATTTTTTTTCTTGCTTAAAAGTTCTTCCTTGACCAACATTTGTAAACTTTTATCTTTTATATGTCTCAGTCTACTGTGCCATAGCATAGTCAAGTCCAGCATTTCTTCCTCTGCACTCATCTGTTCAGACCTTGTGTTTCCATCGAGAAAATATAGAGTGTCCTTATAGTCACCAGCGATAATCTCCCTATCACCTTTGAATACTTTGAGTCTGTAGTCTTTTGACTGAAACCAACAACCTTGCGATTCCAATGTCCTAACGATATCAAATTTCTTCTAGCTGTAGGAGAATATATCTGACCTGTTTCAACACTACTGTTTCTCCCTTGTGATTCACAAATTCAACATTTCCTATTGTTGTGACTTCACAAGAAGTATCATTTCCCATATGTATTCTTCCACCATTTATATTCTCCACCTCAGTCATGAGATCTCTTCTGCACGTGATGTGATAAGAGCATCCTGAATCAATTATCCTGTTGTTCTTTTTTGACTTCATCGATGCCACTAACATCAGAGGCTCATCCAATACTAACACTACCGCATATCCAACATGCTTTCTTATTCTTAGCTCTGGATTTACTCCTACTAGACCCTTTACCCTTAGGTGAACTCCACTTCTCTGATCTTCCCTTGTCTTGCATATACAGACTTTCACTCACTACCTTTTGCTTATAAAATCCTTTACTTTTCAGTTCAAGTTCTATGGAGTAAGCAGATCTTATGATTTTTTTGACAGTTATAGTAGTTCTCCCACTACTATACTTTAATGTGTGAACCAGATTTTTGAATTGACTTGGCAGACTATTCAGCAGAATCGCTGCTTGGTCTTCATCACTCATCATCACCTTCACACTTGATAGATCATATACTAGTTTATGAAAAATATCCAAGTTTTGTCAAGAGTCTTCGATTCATCCATTCTAAAACTGTAGAAGGTCTGTTTTAGATAAAATCTGTGTGGCAATGTCTTGACTTGGTACTCATCTTCTAAGGCGTTCCACATGCTCAATGTTGTTGGTTCATTTATGAACTTTCTTAGCATTGGATCCGTGATACTCATGCTGATAAGATTTCTAGCTCTTCGATCTTTTTCTAACCACTTAAGATCAGCTGATCCATATCAGTAGTTTCTCCAGGACTTAGTCTCTGTTCTATTGGCTTCAGAACATATTTCAATCCAATGATTTTTAAAGCAGCCAACATTCTGTGTTTCTAGATGGTGAAATCTCCTTCTCCATCAAACTTATCCACCTCAAATCTTCCATGAGTTGGTTCCATTCTTCTGTGTAAAGATCCGAGTGTTGATATACGCAGAAAATTGGTTCTTCTTCACACAAAACACCACAAAGTGCTTCCTTTCAACCAACACTTTCAACTTTACCAAAAAAACAGTTTCTTGGTAATAAAGTTGACACCTTTAAGTGCTAACCTTGCTCTGATACCATTTGTTGATGTTTTAGTTGAATATTGAAGTCTCTTTTTTCTGTTTGCAGCTGTTGTAGTGTGATAGATACTGAGGGAGCACACAAGAGATTTACAAATTTCCAAGATCAAGAAGATCCAGGTACGTCTCAGTGAACAAATAGCCTGTTCACAATGGCTAATATGAAGAGTGTTACACAACCAAACTAAAAGGTCTTTCTAAGGACAAGAATCTCTCAAGAACACCAAAGAAGATATTGAAAACCCAAACCCGGTAATCCTCCTCTATCTTTCGTTCTTCTCTTGTTCTACTATCCACCTTTGCTCTTTGTCTTCCTCTTCCTTTATAGTCACACTTCTCACCCTTCCTTTGCATCCTCTTTGCTCTATGAAAACAGAATGACAGATTGGCGATGTTAGAAATGGACCACAGTCCATTTGCTCTTCGTACTGGGCTTTGTAAACTTAAAGCCCACACCAACATTTGGCCCAACATAATCAGACAACTCAAAACGAGATCTCACATCAACAAACAACAGATTTAGACTTCTAGAATCTCTAGATTGCACAAATGAAGCCACGTCGAGTTAATAGTCGGATTGTGTAATCTGTTATAAAATCTATAAGAATTAGTTTGTTGTAATCATTGAGTTTTAACTATGAATGTATAACAAAATTTCTCTCTGAGATAAATCAATTTCAAAATCTATTCATGGTTTCAAAGCTTCAGCTGATTCATGGAAGAAACTTTAGAAATCTATTCTTGTATGTCGCTTACCATCACCAATTGTGTTACAGTGAAGCTCACAGAGTGTTATTACATCCTCTAGAAGTTACACTTCAAATCGTTTCTTTCAGGTCAGAGTTTGCTTGGCTTTGTCGATGGATCACAGAGCCATCAGATGGAGTCCCATTCAAAATACAGAATACAGAAGGAGTCGAATCAGATGTAGTAAATCCAGACTTTCAAGCTTGGAGAAAGTCTGATCAAGTTGTCAAATCTATGAAGATTACAGATGTTACAAACCATTCAGGTCAAGAATGGTATCCTGATACAGGAGATTCAACACATGCTACAAATTCTCAGAATCATCTTCAACAAGCTCAACCATATTATGGAAATGATCTTGTTCTGGTATGTGATGGAAATTTAGTACCAATTACTCATATTGGGTCAGCAGGCTTGACATTGCCTCTTAAATATATCCTTGTTTGCCTAACATTTCCAAATCCTTGCTGTCTGTTTCAAAGCTTTCAACAGATTATCCATGTATGTTTGAATTTGATTGTAATGAGCTTTATGTAAAGGACAAGCAAACAAGACAGTTGCTGAAAATGGGAAGAAAACATAATGGCTTATATTAGCTGGAGAATCAAAATGCTTAGGTGTTCTACTCCATGAGACAACATGCACGAATGATGAGGTGTGGCATATACGTTTAGGACATCCAAATTCAAAGATTCTTCAGTTGCTCTCACAAAGAAAGGATATATTCATAAACAAGTTCATCAATGAAGTGTGTTAGTTGTTTCAACTCAGCAAGAGTTGTAGTCTTCCTTTTTCTTCTTCATATTTTGTTGCTTTCATACCTTTAGAAAGAATCCATTGTCATTTGTGGAGTCATTCTCATGTCTTGTCTACTCAGGGATTTCGGTACTATGTAGTATTAATTGACAATTACTCTCGGTTTAGTTGGTTCTTTCCTTTGAAGCAGAAATCAGACTTCTATGAAGTGTTTCTTATGTTTCAAAATCAGGTTGAAAATATATTTACTTCCAAAATTTGTGTTTTTCAATGTCTGGAGAAGGAGAATTTGGAAGTACAAAGTTTGTCAAGCATTTAAGAAACTGAGGTATTCAACAATATGTCTCATGCCCTTATACACCTCGACAAAGTGGCTTAGCCGAGAAAAAGCACAGATGCATAACCGAGTTGGGATCAGCTATGATGTTTCAAAGTAAAGTTCCACAAAAAATTTGGGTTGAAGCTTTCCTTACAGCAAGCTTCCTTGGCAATTCTCTGCCCTCATCTATTCTAGATGGTAACAAAAGTCCTTACGAAGCTCTATACAACTTGGTTCCTTTACATACAACACTTAGATCATTTGGATGTGCTTGTTTTCCAATGCTCAAACCATATACTGAAAATAAATTTGACCCCATGTCTTTGAAGTGTGTATTTTTGGGCTATAATGAAAGATACAAAGGATAGAGATGTTTGTATTCTCCCACAGTAAGAGTCTATATTAGTATACATGTTATTTTTGATGAGTCAAACTTTCCATTTGCAGATACATATGTGCAACTTCAAACAAGTCCTATTACACCTCTTATTAAAGCTTGGAAATAGAGTTTTAAGCCTCATGAATCTATTCCTACAGTTCAACCAAAAAGAAACATATCATTCAATGTTATTTAAAATATTGATTCTCAATCTATACAGACAAGCACTATACATACAAGCACAGCTGTTAATGACGCTTCACTTTTTCAGAATCAAAATACAGCAGGTATTACTGATGACTTAACTGAAGAAGATGAATGTACTGAGCGTGCATACGACAGACAGTGAATATGCTTCCATTGGCGACATCACTTGTTCTCAGCCTCATTTGGATTCTTCAGAGAATACAGAGAATGTTGCATTAGACGTTGTGGAAAATGCAGAAAATACAGAGAATGTTGTAGATAATTCACTTTTGAATGCAGAGAATACATAGAATGTTGCAGACAATGCTGAAACAAATGCAGAAAATTTATATACGGAGAATGATGTAGGCAATGCTGTAATGAATGCAGAGAATGCAGCGAATGTTGCAAACAATGCTGTAACAAATGAAGAGAATTCAAAGAATACAGCACCAAATTTTGAGAGTGTATGAACTAACACAGAAATCCACATTCTTACTGGTGATTCAGAAACTCAATCGAATCATCCAATGACTACGAGCTCAAAGTCATGCATAGTTAAACCGAACCCAAGGAATGTTATGTTAACTCA